>JAVTVY010021728.1:0-95838 GCA_036873755.1 Hanleya hanleyi
GCGCTTTCCCAATCTCGGAGCGAACCATGTTATCGTTCCGGGGACCGCCCGCCTCGCCTTCAACATCGAACTGAAATCATCCGACGTGAATTGAACCGTGGTTCAGAATTTGGCCCGCGCAATCATAAAGAAGACAACAATCAAAATCAGCGGCAATGAGGTTATGAGCATTGACGACTCCGACGTATAGTACTGCTATCGCGACCTGTGGAAAACAGCCAAAGAGCGCAATAATGCAGCCTACCAGGGTATAGATACTGGCAGAACCTAGAACACGACAATGCTTCGGGTTGGTGCCGCGAATGCTGAAAACAAGAAAACAGATAAAGCCATAGCACGGGCATACAGCAACCGCTTCTTTGTCCCGCTTGACTTCGAGTTGCTGGACAGCCACATGTCTTTCTACCAAAGTGCGCTTGGTGATCGTCGGGAGTACGAACTGACATTCAACGATTACAGTCGCGTGATCGTCGCAGAGGATGATGAAGCTGCCAGTTACAATATTGAAAACAACTGCCTAGAGTTCGAAATGGTCACGCAGAATGATCTCGCTAGACTGATCCGAACCCAGTATGCAGGACGCATAGCCATCCTCTACGACAGGGTGCTGCGCCACCGCAAACTGACACGTAACAAGTCTGACACTCTCTGGAACATCAACCTGAACGTGCCCGCTCGCAGCATGAAGAGCATTCTTATGCTGTTCGAACAACCTGTCCCCTGGAATCGCGACACTGACGACTTCTATAATCAGCTCATCACGAAGGTAGAGGTGTGCATCGAGGGGGTGCCAAATCAGCTGTACAGTCAAGGACTGAGAGTGCACCAGCTGTGGGATGAGACCAAGAAAGAGTTCGCAGCCGGTAGTAAACGTCAATCCGAGGATGCAATGGCCGCAAAAGACCTGGATCTGGCAGACGTCTCCCTGGGGGAGTTCCTGACCACAAAATATGCACTATGGCTGGATCCGCGAGCCACGGACGATGACGGACTACATGGGAGCGGCCGAAGAGTGATGAATGCCAGCGAGGGCATCACCATCCAGATCACAAAAGAAGCAGACGGCCCCGGGACATTGAACGCTTATCTGTACATCGTCATGGATGCACAAATGAATATCGAGGATGGCCGACTCAAAGAAGTGCTCAATTTATGGCGCAGCCCCGCTGCTTCCTGAAGACCCCCACTCCGCTATTATATGTGGCCAGACAGGATGTGATAAGACGGTTTTCGCCCTTGACCTACTCGAAGGCCACTTCCGTGGTGTCTTTGAGCACATCGTCATCCTTTGTCCCACGATTCGCTACAACAGCACCTACCTAGCCCGACATTGGGTCTGGGCTGGCCCAGAGATCTACGTAGTCCACGACTATCTGCGAGCATTCTATTGCCTATTTGCCGGAGAACAGACTTTGTACATCATTGACGACTGTGCCGCAAGCAAGGCTCTAGCCAAAAAAAAGACATTTGTCTGAGCTAGCCTTCAGCGGCCGCCACACAGAGCAGAGCGTTTGGGTGCTGACCCAGAAGTACAACTCGGTCTTGAAGGATCTACGAGAGCAAACGCGATGGTGCGCTCTGTTTTACTGTAAGGACCGCGATTCGTTTGAAGAGTGCCTCCACGAGAACGATGTTATTCCAACAACAGATGAGCGACTCAAAACTAGGGCGCTGCTGGCAGAGACAAAACATACAAAACTCCTGCTAAAAACTGACCAGCCGGCTGCGTATATGGTTGTTAGCTAACAGTTAACTGTTGTTGAGGCCGTAAATGTGGGAAGTGCTACTGCTCTGCCAGATTCTTACTCTCGGAGCCTTTGTGTATATCATTTACGAATATATTAAACTGAAGAGATACGTAAGTCATAGTATTAACCTTTACCAGCGGCACTCGCAAGTGATACGGGCCACGCATGTAGCAAACATGGATTGCGATGAGATTGTTGACAAGATGTTGGAAGAAGAGGCCGACGGTCGTGCAGCCAAGGCGGCTACATCTAGTTGCCACGACGGCGCGGCAGCCGGAACCGCAAGGTCTCGATCTTGCTCCGTAGGAGCCGACGGGATGACTATTGCTAGTAAACGCGAAAGACTAGCAGCATTGGCCGCCGATAGCTGATATTGAAAACAACTGCCTAGAGTTCGAAATGGTCACGCAGAATGATCTCGCTAGACTGATCCGAACCCAGTATGCAGGACGCATAGCCATCCTCTACGACAGGGTGCTGCGCCACCGCAAACTGACACGTAACAAGTCTGACACTCTCTGGAACATCAACCTGAACGTGCCCGCTCGCAGCATGAAGAGCATTCTTATGCTGTTCGAACAACCTGTCCCCTGGAATCGCGACACTGACGACTTCTATAATCAGCTCATCACGAAGGTAGAGGTGTGCATCGAGGGGGTGCCAAATCAGCTGTACAGTCAAGGACTGAGAGTGCACCAGCTGTGGGATGAGACCAAGAAAGAGTTCGCAGCCGGTAGTAAACGTCAATCCGAGGATGCAATGGCCGCAAAAGACCTGGATCTGGCAGACGTCTCCCTGGGGGAGTTCCTGACCACAAAATATGCACTATGGCTGGATCCGCGAGCCACGGACGATGACGGACTACATGGGAGCGGCCGAAGAGTGATGAATGCCAGCGAGGGCATCACCATCCAGATCACAAAAGAAGCAGACGGCCCCGGGACATTGAACGCTTATCTGTACATCGTCATTGATGCACAAATGAATATCGAGGATGGCCGACTCAAAGAAGTGCTCAATTTATGGCGCAGCCCCGCTGCTTCCCGAAGACCCCCACTCCGCTATTATATGTGGCCAGACAGGATGTGATAAGACGGTTTTCGCCCTTGACCTACTCGAAGGCCACTTCCGTGGTGTCTTTGAGCACATCGTCATCCTTTGTCCCACGATTCGCTACAACAGCACCTACCTAGCCCGACATTGGGTCTGGGCTGGCCCAGAGATCTACGTAGTCCACGACTATCTGCGAGCATTCTATTGCCTATTTGCCGGAGAACACACTTTGTACACCATTGACGACTGTGCCGCAAGCAAGGCTCTAGCCAAAAAAAAGACATTTGTCCGAGCTAGCCTTCAGCGGCCGCCACACAGAGCAGAGCGTTTGGGTGCTGACCCAGAAGTACAACTCGGTCTTGAAGGATCTACGAGAGCAAACGCGATGGTGCGCTCTGTTTTACTGTAAGGACCGCGATTCGTTTGAAGAGTGCCTCCACGAGAACGATGTTATTCCAACAACAGATGAGCGACTCAAAACTAGGGCGCTGCTGGCAGAGACAAAACATACAAAACTCCTGCTAAAAACTGACCAGCAGGCTGCGTATATGGTTGTTAGCTAACAGTTAACTGTTGTTGAGGCCGTAAATGTGGGAAGTGCTACTGCTCTGCCAGATTCTTACTCTCGGAGCCTTTGTGTATATCATTTACGAATATATTAAACTGAAGAGATACGTAAGTCATAGTATTAACCTTTACCAGCGGCACTCGCAAGTGATACGGGCCACGCATGTAGCAAACATGGATTGCGATGAGATTGTTGACAAGATGTTGGAAGAAGAGGCCGACGGTCGTGCAGCCAAGGCGGCTACATCTAGTTGCCACGACGGCGCGGCAGCCGGAACCGCAAGGTCTCGATCTTGCTCCGTAGGAGCCGACGGGATGACTATTGCTAGTAAACGCGAAAGACTAGCAGCATTGGCCGCCGGAGGACAGGCCAAGGAGTACATGGGGAGGGTCATTACACCGGACCAGGTCGAAAGCCTGGACGATATAGAAGTTGACAAATTGTATGCTCGCTATGAAGCGCGCTTGGGAGCTAAGATGACTAAGACCTTTGGGATAGCTACACTTCAGCTCTATGCCATGGCAGCCAGCTCTTTGCTCCCCATTCCATCTGAAAATCAGTCAAAGCTCGTTGCTGACCTAGAAGATGATCCCTTCGTTGAGCATGCGCTAAGCAATGCTACCTGTCAGCTATACCACCGCTTTGGGACGCTCTTAGCACCCCTGACCACATTACGTATCACTGTTAAACACTGCCAATTTGGACACACATGCCCTCGGACATATGCGTCTACGTTCGCTGATGACGGAGGTCCTGGAACCACAAGCGAATCAGCCACCGGTGAGAGTGACTCGGCAGACCCTCACTCAGGAAGGGACAGCGCCTGATGAAAGGCCAAACAAGAACGACTGAAGATGGAGCTCAAGGAGGCCAAGGAACGTCTTGCTCCCACAGGAGTGTCACAGGCTGCCGAGACGACCACCTCAAACACCGAACCGACCGTCGAAAACGCACGGACTGCTGGACCACAGTGGGCTCCTTATATACTATGCAGTCTAGGAATTGCAGGGGCTCTGGATGCTGTGCACTGTTTCGTAGAAATAACGAGGGAGTATCCCAATGTTGTTGAGGTCACAGGCTGTGATTCCCCTCAAAACTTGATTTTAAAATTAAAAATGCCATTTTTTTTAGATTGTATTCATATAAATTCAGCCCAAAGATTGATAGAAAATCAGAATGGAAGAATTCAGATTTTTTTTTTCAAATTAGTGGTGGATTGGTGATGACACCATGCACTTCGGAACGAGGCTATCATTTTGGGCGCCATTTTTGTAACTCTGACAGATGACATATCACATTGAAATCAAGCTGGCGATGATAGAGAAATTTCCACTTTTTTGAAAGCTACTGGATTTACTTGACAGAGTCGTAGTGAATATAAACATCTCATTTGCGTAGTGGATACATGAGCCGTCAGCGGAAGCTGATGTATTTTGTGGAAAATGAGCCCACGTATCAGCGTTGTTGTTGTTGTTGAACACAGGTCAGTGAGTCAAATTTCTTTTTCAACGCTTAGATGTTTTGGCCTGAAAATATTCCTGAGATACATAGAAATATTTTGAAATATGAAATATGAATAGTCTCTGTGTTTAGGTCCTCCTCTGAGCGAGGCCCTAAATGTAGGCATTTTCACAGCAGTCTCCCAACATGTTATAGGTAACTGCCCCCTCTGCTCGTGGGATACATGTTGCGCTCGCGTGCACTTTCAGGATCGCCGCTTGTGAGAGAGCCAATCGATCGTCGAGCGGCAGCGCGCCTGACGCCAGTCGTTCCGACCGAAACTACGAGGACCGAGCAATTGAAAGATCCTTTTCGTATGCAATAATGTCTTCAAAGGTGTCAGAAGGTAAAAACAGTAGCCGTGCCAGCGGGAACAGCGTATAAAACATGGCCTCGTTTGCCTTGCTAGTGGGTGGAGCTCTGGTCAATGCTCTTGCCTTCAGTGTGTCGAATTACCTCTTTTCAATGTTTCGAAGTTCGGGTGTTGACGAAGAGCGCAAACGTCATGACAAGGCTATAGAACAGCTCCAGGCTGCAAGGGATGCACGGACAAAAAAGCGAACCGAAAGGCTTGACTGGATAAATGAAGAGCTCCGACGACAGGGACACCCCGTTCGCACATTCCATGACGTCGATGCCGCAATCCGCCAGTACTCACAAGTTACAGGCAAAAAACTTGACCCTCTCCGCTCAGAGCCTCGTCTGTCGGACTGAAATTACTCCTGATGAAAGGACCTAAATATAGAGAGCCAAGAAGAATAAATCTGAAGGCGGACCAGAAGATAGTCCTGTCTGCATTAGAACAGTACGTTATTGATTGGTCTAAGCGAGAAAAAGTTGAACCTACAGTACTCGCTGATTGGCTGGACCTCACCAAGAGCAAGGTCGTTGAAACAATCCGCCATACTGACAGAAGTTCTCTTCCCCTAGCAAAACAAGTACTGAGAAACCTCAATTCGCAAGAAGTTCTAGCAAATCTCCAGAGTAAATTCGTCATAGTCCCAGCAGACAAAGCTCCGAATAATATAATATTCATATGTAAATATTACTATTACCAGGTGCTGGTTAAAGAATTGAGTGTAGACATATCTTCATCAAATACGTCTACTTACTCCCAAACTGCATTTACTCTGGAAGATTTATTTAACAATCACAAAAAGTTTCTCAGGGAAAGAGGTATTTGTCTTCCAACCAATCATAGCGACATACCAAAAATATACTGGACTCCCAAAATGCATAAATCACCATACAAAGCTAGATTCATAGCTGGTTCTAGAAGCTGCACCACCAAGCTTCTTTCAACCCTATTGACGAGGGCCCTTCAGGAGGTAAAAGCATTTTGGGAAAGGTATTGCGCCACTATTTTCAAGAACTCTGGCGTTGAATGTATGTGGATATTGAAAAACTCAAAATGTCTTACGGAAGAACTTGATGCTAAAGGTCACATACCGTACAGACATGTATCCACATGGGATTTCTCGACTCTCTATACTACAATCCCTCATCAGGACCTTATTGACCGTATAAGTTCATTAATAGTATCTGTGTTCAAGAAAACTGATCGTAGATATATTAATGTCGGAAGCCATAAAGCATTCTTTAGCTCGACTACATACAAGAGATATCATTCATGGGATGTTTCTTTGTTTATAGAGTTGCTTGAATTTCTCATTAAAAATATCTATGTGAAATTTGGCAACACAATATATCAGCAGCATATAGGTATTCCAATGGGTACTAATTGTGCACCCCTGTTGGCTGACCTGTATCTTATGAATATGACTATATGCAGGCGCTTTCAAAAACCGATCCATTCAAAGCCCGTTCCTTCTCATTCACCAAACGCTATATAGACGATCTTCTCGCTGTGGATAATCGCTATATAAATGACGCAGTGAAGGATATATATCCACCTTCACTGGATTTGAAGGAAACTACAGATAGCCCTACAGGCACATCTTATTTAGATCTATATCTCTATAAAAATGAAGCGGGCATTCTCTCTCGTCGACTTTATGACAAAAGAGATGATTACAATTTCGACATCGTAAACTATCCCTTTCTGGATAGTAATATTCCAGTGGGACCTGCATATGGCGTATACATATCTCGCTTAGTAGCATTTGCTAGATCCTGTGTTAAATGTGACGATTTTAATCAACGTCACAAAACATTGTTGCAGAAACTTATAAAACAGGGCTATTCCACCAAGCGCCTCCACTCAAAGTTTTTCAAATTTGGCGATACATATCGCATGCTGATAGCAAAATACGAACGTAGCGTGCAAGATCTATGGGGCTACGTTTCGTAACATGTGTCTAATTCCGCTTAACCCGGGGCTAGGGCCGTATGAGCCCATGTACTTCAAGATCCTCATGGTACTCATATGAACAGTCACAATCAAAGCGTGACTGAGGTACATCATTTTTAGATGACGACTCTATAACGAATATTATGGATTAAGAATACTGATCAGCGATACGGATTTGATATTTTGGAACATCATGATGTCTTGCCGGCATCATTGAAAACCGTTGACCGCTTCTCTCTTGCAGGAAACAAGCCTATGTTTATGTATACTTTTGTCTTTTTGAATTTGGTGCTAATACTGTTATATGGAAATGGAATAGGTCTTTGGATTATGGACGCGGATATTCTCTAATGGACGACGGCTGGATTATGAATGACGGACTAGACGCTTGTAATTCTACGCGCTGTCTGGTTCACAGAAAGACTGCGAGATTGCTTTCATCTTGCTGGGGATGGCAGCTACAGGCCTGGTCAGCTATAAAATAGCCAGAAACTTGTAGCCTAGTAGAGCCGCATGTTTTGTGCACAAGGCCAGTTGCCCCACACACTAGCAATATTATAGACTTTCACCTCTTGGAATGTCGGCACGACAGCAGCTACAATGGGTCGTGAAACGAAAAAGCTATCCCGACGCCTCGCGGGGCACTACTACATCCCGAGCGGTTACTGGAAGGGGCTAGCGGCTATCAAGAACCTCGCCGCAGCAGCCAGAGTCTCCGAAGATATGGCCCGAATATGGCTCAAGAAGCAGGCCATTTGGCAGATTTATCTTCCGCGCCCTCGCCATGTTCCACGCCCGCATTTTGGTGTAAAGATGCCGAACGAGGTTCATCAAGCCGACCTGCTCTTTCTACCATACGACCGCTTCCCCCGTGGTCGCAAAACTTACAAGTATGCACTCACGCTTGTAGATGTGGCATCGCGCTACAAGGAGGCCGAGCCTCTGGCCACAAAAGAAGCCAAAGATGTCGCTGACGCTCTCTCCCGCATCCACAAGCGGAGCCCTCTTAGCTGGCCGAAGCTTCTTCAGGTTGACACGGGGCGCGAGTTTATGGGCGCGGTGAGCCAGCTACTGACCAAGCATGACGTTTCTGTCAGACGCGTTCGTGTGGACGTTCATCGGGACCAGGGGATCGTGGAGCTCTTTAATCGGACCCTGGCTGAGCGGTTGTTTGGGCACCAATACGCCCAAGAAATGCGACTTCCATCGGGGGCGCGTTCAACGGAGTGGGTGGCTCGACTGCCTGCCGTCGTTAGGGCCCTGAACGGAGAAGTGACCCGCCTCACCGGTAAAAAACCTAAGGATGCCATCAAGGTTGTGGCTGTGACACAAAAGCCCTCTTCTGTTGTTGCTGGTCGCCCCATTGGTCTCAAAGAGGAAAAGCTCCCCTCTGGTGTTGGGGTTCGGTACCTATACCAGGATGGCGAGCAGCTGGAGGGTGGAAGACGTCGCGCGACTGATCCAGTGTGTACCGGCTTGGACGCTCGGTCACCAAGCCTGATGAGCCTGTCCTGTATTATCTGCAAGATGGTCCTGCTCGTGGGTTTGTCCGGGAAGAGCTCCTTGTGGTGCCTCCTGATACTCAGCTGCCGCCGGATGGCGTACTTGCTGGCTGAGTACCGCACCCCCTCGTTTTCGGTTGCACTCTAGGCAACAGAGACGCACATTTCCCTTGCAGTGCCCCTTGCTGTTATCCAGCCTGTCTACACTGAACTGCTGCGTGTCTTTGGGTTCGTAGGCCCAGAGCATTTCGATATTACACGCAGCGCAGCGATTCTATTGGCTCTCTTTGAGCCGCAGGACGTAGTCCACCTTGAGATTGAAATCATGGCTTTTAGCCTGGTCCTGGCGCCTGTAGGACACAAGCTTCTTCTGGATGGCCTTCCTAATGTCGTGCTCTGTGGGTTGCCTGATCTCAGTACCCTTTACTGGTGGACAGGTTACCCGTTCTAGCTGGTGCATATACTCCACACGGGACACGGCCAGGTATACTAGGTTGGACCACTGGAGATAGTCGTCGATGGTCCAGACCTTTTGCGGGTCATAAATGGTGAGACCCTGGGAAGAATGTACTGTGAGTGAATAGCCGAGGCGCCAGTCATCAGATTTGATAGCCCCTTCCGCAGCCTCCTTAGTGACATATTCGATGTCATTGAGGACGAGCTCTTCTTTTCGATCTGTGCCGGGTATGGTGACCATAATGTTCTGTTTCCTGCTGTCTTTTGGGTGGTATAGCAGCGGTACTGGGGCGTCTGGGAATTTTTCCTTTTGTCTCTGAAGCAATAGCTCCTGCGCCCGGTCTCGGACCTTCTGACGGCTGGTTAGGATAAGGTCCTCTGGCCTCCACCGCTCCACAAACCGGTCCCACCCTAGGCAACACGGGAGTGCCTTTCGCATCTCCTGGCACTGGACCTTGTCAGTCTTGAAGCGGATGCGATTTTTTAGGGCTTTGAGGACATCGTGTTTCGCCCTATGGTCTGCTTCGACCTCTTCGTAGTAGTCTGCTTTTTGTCGCAGCCAATCATGGGGCATCTCTCCAGCGATTGGTGGAGGCTGCCCTTGATCACCGCAGCAGACGACCTGGACACCACGCTGCTCTAGCCAATCCAAGAACATCTCGAGGATAGGCCTGGGCACAGTGCAGACCTCGTCCCAGATGATGGCACGTGGGATGAACTTTTGGCCCATGCGGTCGGGCGTCCAGTCATTCTGGCCGCTCCACCGGAAGAAGCTGTGGTAGGCCTGGGCTTTGACGCCTCTGCCCCTCATCTCCTTCACGAGGCGGTGGGTCGGGGTGAACACCAGAGGGTCTCTCGCCCGGAAGAGCTCGATAGCTCTCGTAATTTTTTTTCTATCTCCTCCGCCGTTGAGGTAGCTCAGCCGGTGTCGAGTCAAAGGGTCATCGTAGTGTGGCGCGGTGCTGGGTGGGAGGTTTTTCTGTTGCCTTTTATACTCTATCTTGGGGAGGTATGCAGCGTGTTCCTGTGGCATGTACAACTGCTCACCCTTGTCGAGCCACCGGGCGGGGGATGCTGAAGGAAGGAATGGCTGATTGATCAGGCAGCTCACGCACAATTCCTCTCAACAGTCGCACAATATAGGGGCTACGTAAGCCTCGACACCCCCGAGCTTGTGCAGCGCGGTCTTCTGGATATAGAGGCTGTCGGTGGCCACCCGGACAGCCTCCTCGGGCTCGAAACGCTGCAGCATGGCGACGAGGTTTATATGGGCGTAGGCCAACATCGAGGCCCTCAAGTGAGTATACTGGGGCTGCGAGCCATCATAGTAAGTAAGAATGTAACCTAATGGGCACCTTTGAGGCGCGCCGACCAGTGTACCGCCTCGGCGGGTGTCACGCACAAGGAAGTCGAATTCTCCTAGCCTTCGTGTTAGTCTTTTACCTTCGGCTTTGCTGCCCTGTGTGAACTTTCCGATGAGGCCGCAGCCCTGGTCGCGGTCCTCTGGAAGCCAGACCTCAGTTTGTTTCTTGAATGTGATAATGGCTTCACAGACCTTGAGGTTTTTTAGGAGACCAGACTCTGTAAGAAAGGCAAGCAGGGGCGTTGGGGTCCAGCCCTGCTCTGCGAAATGCCTTCCGAACCAGGCAGGGATGACGGGGTGGATTTTTTCTTCGAACTCCCATTCCTGGACCTCGGCAAAGCCGGTGCCGATATCCTGAGGACCCTTGGCCGTTGATCGAAACACGGGTCATGCGGTGGGTGGGGTGCCCAAACCGCTCGAAATATGGCTTAGCCTCACCTTTCCTTCAGGAAGCTGGCGGGGTAACAGGCTTTCATGTCAATGCTGACGATGTCCCTCGTATCGTAGTCCATTGCATTCCAGAGCCCGCCATGGCCGTGTTCCACACAGGACTTCTGGATGTGGTCGAGGAGGCCGGCCGGGGTTGGTTTCCAGCCGTTGTGCTCTTTTGCCATAATGCTGGCTGCGTGGTTCACGCCGAAGTCCCGGTCGGCCAGGGCCTCGTCTCCCAATACGGCACATGCTTCTTGGAGTTTTCGGTGGGCCTCCTGCGTCCTGAAGGTGCGACCGTTTTGGAGCACAAACTGGTCTACGTTGAGCTGTTTATCTCCACTGCCGAGAAGCCAGACAGCTAGTGGCTCATCCTGAGTTGCCTCGCTGATTGCTTTCCAGACGTCGCCCTCGTAGGTGTAGACCTGCCTGGAAGAGGGAAAGTGCAGGTCTTTGGAACAGGCGTGGCCGTTGTGGCAGTTAAGTTCTATTGGTCGCCATCGACTTCTACCAAATTTTCCGCTGTTGTAGACGTCCTCGCCGGCATTGTCCCGCAGGATAATTGCACGCTTGAGCATATTCTCAAGCCCTGCAATGTCCTCGACCGTGGCGCCTCTGTCATGGACCCTCTCCTCCCACTCCTGTATTTTCTGCCTTCTCGTGGGGGTAAGGCCCTGACCCCTGAGGGCACCTTCGAAATACTCCACCATTCTTTGTGCAACGCAGTTGAGGTCGCCATCTCTCATCGGGACCAAATTAGCAGGGTCTGGCTCTCTGAGCGGATAGAGGCCGTAAACGACTGCAGTGACAGGCTAGGCATGGTTGTACTACACCTTGTCGATGCCGGTCAGAACACCGGGCGCAGTGACTCGGGTGATCTCGACTACATCTTGTCCCTTCTTTCTCTCAGTCGTCACCGGGTCGATCTTGTCTTCCACGACCCACCCCACCTCATCTAGCTTACGTAGGAACTTTATCCTCATGATATATCCATCCCCGGGAAGGGCCCGGAGGAGCGTTGCCGCTCTCTCGTCTGTCATTGTGGCGTCCCGGACGCGCTTCTCATAGCCGGTAATGTTTTTTTCTATTCTACCAGCATAAACACGCCTTTCGACTCTCTCGTCTGTCATGTCGGCTTCCAGGAGCATAAGTCTGGCCTTGGCTTCTTCGATGCTATCATGTTTATAATCGACCCCAGGGTCGACGTACCACCATGTAGAGAAGGCTACGGCGGCGCCGTCGACTTCAAATTCATCTTTGGTATTATAAAGTATGCGAACCCACGGTTCGACGGCCTTGAGCCGCACCGGGGGAGGAACCTGGGTGTCCAGGTCGATAAACTGCCCTTCGGAGGCCAACATTTTGGCAAGAATGTCAGGACCTTCCCGGCCGATCCGACTGGCTCGAGACTTGGGCCACTCCCCCCAACGGTGTGGCCGTGCAAGTCTTTCCGAAATTCGCCGCATGTGCGGGAGCCGCTCGGTAGTTTTTGCACCCGCTGCGCATAGGCTCTGGCTCGCAGCGAGGCCGTGACCGAATCGTCGAGTTGCCGCAACTCACGGGCGCACTGTCCTTTCTTACGGAAGTCTTCCACATCACCTCGCAGGGCGGGAATCCTCCCCTTTTTAGCGCCCGATCGACTCTCTTTCGAAACTCGGCGGCGCGGGCCTCGGCAATCGCGGAAATGAGGCCGATTTTATTGCCCTTGGAATGCAAACCATATTGCTTTGCTAATACGCGTAGCTCTTTGATTGTCTTCATCTTTAGAGTATACTTTGTGATGAAAGATTTCTCTAAATCAAATTTACGTGGGGTCTATGTTAGCCAGGTATTAGCTAACTCAGCCTGAAAGAGCCTTTGCTTCTGCCGCCAGGCCTTAACATTTTCGTTTACATATCCACAGCCTCGGCACAGTGAGAAGCGGTTTAAAACACCTACCCCGCACCTGAGGCATGGCTTTGTGCCACCGCCCCTTCGGAGCCGAGCAAGGTGGACCTTACAATGATCCCCCAGACAAGACCGACCGCAGAGCTCCGTGGAGCTCGGTTTAAGCCACTGGCATTTGTGTTTACCCTTCATCGTATCTCTGGTATCTCCATCGATTCTGTATGTTTAATGGGGGATTGCAGCGTAGAGTCTGGGCCGGCAAGGGTGGTGGGCCGTCCCGAGGCTCTACAGAGTATGCGCCCAGCAGAAGTCTGCTCTCTGAACGGATTCCACAAAAAAAGTCCGGCCCCCTAGAAATCCTCTAGGCACCCCCACGCTGTCTGCTCTTCCCTCAGCCTATACATATTTGGTATGCTGACCCCACCCCCCCCCCTGCTGCTCGCGGGGCTATGATCTACAGGAATCTGACCTCAATCAGGGCCCAAATGTGGACAGAGGACGACTGCCGCTCACACTGCAATCTCAAAAAGGGCAAGTTGGTGCTGTGAACACGGTCTTGGCCATCCTGGAATTGTGGCTAACGTAATCTCTTGCAACAGGTCAGGTCAGGCAACTATCACACCCAGTCTCAGCGGAGTAGGACCCACCCTTCTCCTGAATGGCTTGCGACCCGTACCAGATTTATGAGAGCGCGTTACTACGCCAAAGGATGCAACTCCAGGCGTGGTCCCCCGGTAGCAACATCCCTTCGCTTGTCTCACCGCGATCCAACGGGATCAGACGAGACATTTCGTCCAGATGCTAATTCAACTCACCGACAGCATGACTGGCCGACTCATTGTCCGTGTCGTGTGTTGTGCTAGGAAGAACGACAGATGGCTTATGCGACTGGGCACCACGTCACCTTTGAGGATGCATTGTCCACCCTGGCCGACCTGGAACCGGACGCCTTGGTCGTTGTTGATGATCTCATGCTGGAATCCGATGATCGGTGTGAGCAAACAGATGTCGATGCCGATACAGATACCCGGCCCTTTACCATGGACAGTCATCAAGGGTTTCTCAGCATCATCTAGGTCGAGCAAATTTGTTTCATAAAAACAAGAATCATCGGAATGCCAACTTGAATGATCAGCACCTGGTGGTGTTTCAAAACCCGAGAAACATCACTCAGTTGTTGCATCTTGCGAGAAAAATGTACCTCGGGCACTCACAGTTTGCGCAGGAAGCCTTTGAAGATGCGATCACCACCCAGTATGGATATGTGCTCATCGACCCGAAGCAAGCCACCCCCGACCATCTTCTACTGCAGACACAAATCTTTTCGGCGGAGATTCCATACGACTGTATTCAAAAGAAAGACGCCACTCAAGGACAGATTCGAAAATGGCTGGGTGACATTGGCCCAGAGCGAGCATACGAGACCCTGATATTAACCTACTCAATGTGGTTCCCCAGCTTGGGTAGGCTGTGATGGAGGGGTTCATAAAATGTGGAATATGAAGTAGGCTTATTGTTGTTCTCACTCTCTCTCTCCACTGATGGTTCATACACCGAGTACTCGAAGCAAGCTGGCCAGTCCAGCGCCTATAAAACGAGGGATCCTAGACCCTATCGTTAGTTCTTGCATCATCTCAGTACGAGTGCGCAAGCATGCGCCCACGCTCCGGGTGCTGAACTCAGGCGCGCCTTGGTCCGGACCATTTCCCGTATGGTTGAACCGTTGCTGTCTATGTGAGATTGGGCTCAATATCTTAAAAGACAATGTTCCACTGACTCCGGTCAGTTGGTCAAGCATAAGACAGGTCTCCGTACCTTGGTACAAAAGCGCGAGTCCCGCAAGCAAAGAAGAAGAAGATCTCACAGCAAGGCGGGCTACTCGGGGTTATCTTAGCGCCTTTGGCTGTTTGCGTGCTAGGCCCTCTGTTGGGTGGATTCTTCGGTCGATGATGGAACATACGAAACAAAAATGGCCCTGATGTACCCACGCCTGCTACACACCCTACAATCTCTGTATCCGATCCCACCGACTGTGAAAAGGTTGAACACACTCGATGACGACATGATCCCCATTTTACGGCAGGATTTAAGCGATAGTGAGAAAGTACAACGGTACAGTCAGGCGCTTCAACGGTACATCACGTTGAAGAGGCAATACAAGTTCCACTCACATGGACGAACCCCGTCGTCAGACGTACAGTGAAATGATGAGATGATGCCACAATGGGAGGCTTTCACCCAGGGCTTTACAGATATGCACTGGCCACAAGAAACGATCGGAAATGCCCAGCATTTGGCTTGGATGCAACAGCAGCTGCAGACACCCGTGACATCGCCCCAAACACCACGCCGAACGAGATTCATGACAAGTCCCAGCCGTTTCCCCACGCCCAACTCGCTGGAGAGGGGCACCCCTCCCTGTCCCACCCCAATTTACACCCCCCCCCCAGTGTTGAACTGCTTCCGTCGCGCCTGCTAAGCTTGTGCTCCCTGTTCCAGCAAGTGGATGCGATTTCCAGAGAGGAACTCCTGTTGCGCGTATCCATCACGAACCCCTATCGTGGCTACAGCGTAGCCGTACTGCCAAAAAGCCAAAAGTCGCACTTGACGGAACCCTTGTACTATCAGAACACCTCAGATTACATGAGAACACTGACTATCGGAATTCACAGCGGAGAGTCGATCGTTGAATCTCATGTGACGTCTACATGCGGATCCGTCCATTCAAGACAGCTACATCTTGAACGGTGCGCCCATCAAACTCCGACTTACGCGAGCGTCCTCGGCCTTTTCTTTACTGGCTGTCGGTGCAGCACCTGAATATGATAGCGAGATTCAAGAGGCAGCCCTGTACATCTGCAGAGTGAAACTGAATTCAGTCGTGCAGTTAGTTCACCTCACAGCCTCACACAAAAAAACCCCACTCCCTCTTCCGATGTGTGAAAACCAAAGCGGTTGCAGTTCTGGCTCAGAATCTGACCAGCAACCAAGAAAATGTATTACTTTAGGATCTGCCCAAGCGACTGAACATAGCCTGCGGTGGGAACATCAGTTTCACTTGAGCATATGCGGACAACCTCTATTAAACATTTCAACATCAACATTGTGGTCTTGCACATTGACGTACTGCAAGTTTCCGCACGGCCCCTCAAACCAGATTTTAGACTGCGCAATTATGTCCGAAGTACCAGAACCACTATGCGACCACGGATCAAATTAACCCTGACGTAGGGAACCACATCGATCGGGACACCTATTGTGACGGGTACACGTTATTCCCCTTCGAAGACAATTAACATCAGCTGAACCGTGCCAACTTGCGGCTGAAAATCCATTTCGGTACACCCCTTCACAATACTATCAACGCGATCAACTACGCCGAATTCGACAGCATTATTCAAGTAGACAAGAGCGGACATGTTTTCTGTGAGTAGTCGCCCTCATCATAATAAAAGCCGAAGACCGACCTTCATGGCATTAGATGCCATGAATACCGCGGAACAGCCTGATAGTCAACTTATCCTTATTGCCGGCCTGGCCGTCTCTTTACGAGTCCGGCTCAACAGGTATTGGCGAGACTACGCACTATACGGTGGAATGTGGACTACGATGGACTCAAAGAGGCCATAGAAAAAAAATGTGTACCCCCGGATCAAACCGACTTGAAAAAGTCACAATACCGTGTTCGATATCGCCAGAAGGCGGAAGGATTACCAGAACTCGCCCAGGCCTTGACACGGCTCATGTGGTTCTCATACTCTGAAGCAGGAGACGACGTGCAAGACAACCTGGAAGCCGTGGGCGACGATCTGCGAGGTAGAAGCCTTCGGGCCGCACAGCGCCGGAAGGCACAACATTCACTGAGAATCGCGATGGGGTAGACTCTCCGATTTTAATAGCTGAAGATGATGACACATATTTAGTCTCCCTCTGAAGAGAGATGAAAGACCTCTTGGACAAGATAATAAGGGAATCCAAGCCTGTCCGAAAGCAGAGGGGCTTTTATTGGAGAGGACGAGGAAAACCACCAGTTGAGATTTCTCCAGCATCCAATCGGCCTATCGACAGACCGACTACCTGCTGGGGGGTGTGGCGAAGCCGGATATTACCGCCTTAATTTCACACACAACAGCCGACCGGTGCAGGAGATGTCCCGACCAGGCTCTCCCCCTAGCGCTACCCAAGTGAACCAGAGAGCCCACCCGACTGGTGAAGCTGGCATATACCTAACAGCACATATCGGTGCCTCGGAGATGAGTTGTATCGGCAGTCGAGCCTTCGTGTCACTTCTGAGCTAGCGAGTGTATGACGAAATGAAGCATCCCGTGAAACCCGCTTTGAAGAGATTAATTAAAGTGAAGAGCGGTAAAGAGATGCCCTTATTAGGAGAGGGGACATTTAAGCTGACATTCCTCGGGACCATACGGAAGAAAACGATGCTGGTAGGAGAACCCTCGGTAGATGCTCTACTTAGGTACGATTTCCTCTCCAGAAACCGGTGCTGGATAGACGCGGAACAACATACTGTCACTTTGAACAGGCAATATCTACAGTTTGAAGAGGTAGCTTCTTTCGACTGCTACCGACTGACTCTCCCAGATACTCTAACTATACCACCGGGAACAAAGATGATCACTACGGCGCGTGTTCCTGTAGCAATGTCTGGTGGAATCGGAATGACTGAAAACAGAACGAATTTCACCGGAAAGACTGAAGCCGTTATAGCCATAATCCTATCCCAGGTTAACCCTGACTGAGAAGTAGCCGTAAGTTTGTTCAACCCGTTCTCAGAAACAGCTGTGGTTCGCACCGGAATTTATTGTGGAACCCTGTCTTCCGTCGAAGCTTCCGAGTCACCCGTTCAGGAAACATTGGGCCGCGCCTTCGACCGCGAGCAAGGTTCCGAGTTTCCAACGGAGACATCTCAGAGACCTGGCCAAAAAGTCCGGAAGCGATCTTGCATACCCTAACGCATTGGCGGTAGAGAAGTTGGTGACCAGGTACTCCGACATGTTTGCACGAGACGACAGAGACATGGGTCGTACATCTTAGTCCAGCACCTTGTGAACAGCGGCAACTCCCCTCCCAACCGCATTCCGTAGAGGCACCCAGAGATTCAAGACCATGACAAAATTGATCAGCAGGTGGAGGGCATGCTACAACATGGTGTAATAGAACCATCTACCGTCCCTTGTTCAGCACCAGTCGTTTTACTAAAGAAGAAAGATGGAAAAATGAGGTTTTATGTTGACTACAGGGCCTCGAAGAAAGTAACTGGAAAGGACTACCAACTTCCCCGTATCGATGATTCCTTAGACGCCTTGGCAGGAGCTGGATGGTGAAGCACGCTAGACCTGTTGGTCGGGTACTGGCAAGTAAAAGTTGGTCAGGACATCAGATGTAAGACGTCATTTGTCACCCATATGGGTCCCTTTTAGTTCTGAGTAACGTCATTTGAGTATTGCAATGCTCCGGAAATATTTGGAAGACTCATGGACGTCATCCTGGTCGGCCTACACTAAGAAACCCATTTAATGTACCTAGACGACATAATCTTCTTCGGGCAGAAGTTTTCAGAAGATGATGAGCTGGATAGAAGAAATCTTTAGACGCTTGAAACAACACGGCTTCAAGTTGAAATCCTCGTAGTGCGTAATCGGAGCACGTAAGATCGCTTACTTGAGACACGTAGTGTCCAGGGACGGTATTGAAACCGACCCCGAGAAAATTAAATCCGTTGCAATCGGCCAGCACCTACGACTTTGACGGAGGGTAGAAGTTTTCTCGGGCTGTCTAGCTACTATCTTCGGTTCGTCCGAGACTTTGCCACTATAGCGTCGCCGTTACATAAGCTGACTGAGAATAATGAACCATTCATTTAGAATGAGACCACTCGGCAGTTTCGACACTCTGAAGATCCGCCTGACAGAAGCTCCTGTATTGACCAGTCGTTCATGCTGGACACTGACTCAAGCGCCTTCAGCATTGGCCACGCCGGGAGATGTTAGCCCTGGTTTTCTTCGTGAAGCAGTTCCGCCATTACCATTATGGACGGAAGTTCCATGGGTTTCTACGCTGGCTCATGCAGTTTAAAAAACCGGAAGGTACACGCCCAACATGATGATGCTAGGGCTTGAGGTGACTCTCCCTACTCACATGACACTTTGAACCCCACCAGACCAGCCAGTAGAACTCGTTACTTGGGTTGGCAACTTACGCGATGAGCTTGCATAACAACCTGTGAAGCAACGGGAAAGAGTCCTCGGGAGCTGAAGGGTCTCTATGACATCCGGGCTGACCCTCGGAAGGGGAACTTAGTTTATCTTCATACGGGATGAAACCTTGCTATCAACGGGATGCTGACGGCGCCTACGTTGAATCGTTCAAGGACTGACTAACCGAGTCACCAAACCATGTGTGAGCAAGCCGTCCGCCAAGTGAGCGTTACCTCGCCGCAACCAGGGACTTCACGAGACCTAGCCGAACATGCCAACAATAGTGACCACCAACCCGATTACATCGCTGACCACTGGAGGACAGCGAAATCCTCCGTCTTTCTCTCTGAGTCAGGGCGAGAGGGAACGGTGGTGGCGCTGTAATTGAGGGTACCGACATGCCGACTGTGACTGCGCGAGTGTCCAGCTGTGTGCGAGGACGATCCTTGACAGTGATATAGTATTGACTGGTGAGAATCCCCATCTTAGATTTTCAGATAACAAATTTCCATTCAGTCCGTTCCTTTCAATAATTACACAATCCTGTCTGATAGGGTAAAGGGTGAACTGCGCAGAAGTGTTTCATTTTGACAGGTGTCAATGTCATATAATGAAGATGGTTGTCAGTCACTCTGTTTCCTCGGATATCTGAGATGTAAGCAGACAGCCGTATATGCAATACATAGAAATACCCGAGATCAAAACATTTCGTTGAATCTGAATTTATCGTTCATTAAAATGACAATGGCAGCTTACGAATAACGAACATATCACGAATGTATTCCATTTCGAAATTGCTGCCCAGATAAGTGACGATACTGCACCAGACAATAATAGTCCCTCATTAAAGTCTGTAATTTTTATTTATTTCGAAATAGTATATCAGTTCAGATGATATTACTTCTGGTTTCTCAAAACTGAACAGGGCTTTCAGGAAGCCGATAGCACTAGCTTTCCTATTTCTCAACACATGAGCTTCATGGTACACAGCTTCATAGACTTTTCTGCGTAGTAGGCTCTCATTTGCAAATTGTCCGGTATGAGAGAGTCCATCCGAATCCTTGCTCCGGCAAAATAAGGAGAACCGTTGACATTAGAACCTTGATTTTTAGCATGAACGTGAGTAGTATATAAAACTGATTTAAACGCATATTGACCCTTGACCTAAAAAAAATGCATATCGGGGAGCAAAAGCTACCTTCGAACACAGAAGAGTTCCAATTTTTGCTTTCACAGCCAATCAGAAGCGAGTATTTTGACCTCGGCTGGAAAGCCAAGGTCGCCTGAATTTTGACCTCGAATTCCTCCGCGGTGATGCGGTGGGGTGGTGATGTGGTCGCGGGAAAAAGCCTCCGCGGACAGAAAATAGTCCCAAGTATATAAAGGGCTGATAGAGTCACATTGACCTTTGACCTCTGACTGCACTCTATTCCATGATGCTTCACTTCCGTAATGGCGTCATGTGTGACGTCACATCCGGTGTGACTCAATCGATTGTGACCTTGGAGCGGAGACATTCCGGGGGTTTTCCTACTGGGATTTCTCCGGGCCCGCCCGCACGTCTGCGCGGGTTATCCAGCCGCGCGCGGGTTTTCCCCGTTCGCACTCATGAATAATTAATAATAAATGTTTGCAGTATGATATGTGTCTTCGCTGTAGAGAGTCTAGTTCTAATCAAAACATTCACGGACACATGTCAACTGTTTCTGCCCCAATGTGGATGATCCCTTTTTTACAGAAACAATCCTGCCACGGGAAATGGCCTGATCTGATAGCCGATCATGGTAATAAATTTTATGTTCTGCTGCAGAGTATATTTCTCTTTGCCTCCTGAGTGCGAGCTTTTCTAGCAGTTCACCCATATCAACATAGCGACAAGCTATACAAAACTTAAGAAGATCTCCGGTCTATCAGACGGTAGTATATAATATATGGAAATCAGGTTGGTTTACCAGTCACATTTTTGTTCAGAATCGGTTGTCTTCATTCAGCGCATCAGCGAAGCTAACATTTATGTAATATCTGTTTCATTTTACTGTACATATCGATAAATCTTATATCTTACATGTCCTATGACACACATCAATCTTCATCCGTCATCAAAACACGAAAAAAAACCCATACAATAACATGGACGTTGTTGTTGTCCGTTTACGAGTTTGTACTTCGAGTCATTTCTTGTTTCCAAGGCACATTACTCCAAATGTATGCGAACATGTTCTATGACATGCCTTCTAACACAGATCAGTATCGGCCCATCGAACTATATAAAATTTGTCGTCAAATAATGTATACATTTTTACATATTTTTGGTAAAATGTATGTTTAGTTTTTAGTTCAAATGCATATTTTTCTGCATGTTTGGGCCTGGAAAAGTGTCCACACACTTCCACTGACATATAATGTAGATGGCAAACTTATCTCTTAGTCTGTAAAGCCCAAATTGTATGACAATTCAATGCAAACAACATGTACAATATTTACCTGCAAAATTCATATTTACTTTTGGGTCTAATTCATATTTTCATGGTACTGCAAATGCATTCATGAACTTGAACCAACATGTCCCCTAGCCCATAAGACTTCTATGCAGTCTGCGGAATCAAAATTCTGCGAATAATCAACGTGATCCATTATACATGCATTGTGGGAAAATGCAGGTCTGCTTTTTTCTGCAAATTCATGTTTCCCTGCCCGTGTCGGACTGGAAAACCATCAGTAAAACTTCTGCAAACATATCGCTCTGTCCATGAACCATTCATGTAGTTTGAGAAATCATTTTTTTTCAAATAATCGACACATGTGCTATTCCAATGTTGTTTGCGGTTGTTAAACAAAAGTCCTGCACATGCTATCTTCTAGGAAATGCCTGGGTTTGATTCCTGGGGAATTTAAAAAAACAACCCTTTCACATTTACGGAATAGCACGCGTCATGATTTTTATTCTGCGGTGCCTTTTCAATGCTTTTTTGGTCATAATCATATCGCGCCATTTAGTATCATACAGTACCGGAACAATGTTTTTCATCACTAAAATGACATAATTTTCCTTAGAAATACCAGTTGACATCTAACTAGCACAGAATATGTTGAATGTGCAGAGAGAGTGTGGATTATAATTTCCAGCATAATAAAGCTAACTATTGCTACTAATTCTGTAGAAATTTATGTCAAAATTGCATCTTTCAGTAATTCATAATTCTTTAACCTGTACATGTAATCTGTCAATGTACATGTTCCATTCGCTATATAACATATTTGTCCTGTGTTATACCAGATCTGTCGTGCATTATACCATATGCCCTGTGCTATACCATATCGGCGCTGTGTTATACCATATCTGTGCTGTTATGTCATATCTATCCTGTGTTATACCATATCTGTCCTGTGTTATACCATATGTCCTGTGTTATACCATATCTGTCCTGTGTTATACCATATCTGTGCTGTGTTATACCATGTCTGTCCTGTGTTATACCATATCTGTCCTGTGTTATATCATATCTGTCCTGTGTTATACCATATCTGTCCTGTATTTTACCATATCTGTCCTGTGTTATACCATATCTGTCCTGTATTTTACCATATCTGTCCTGTGTTATACCATATCTGTCATGTATTATACCATATCTGTGCTGTGTTATACCATATCTGTCCTGTGTTATACCATATCTGTCCTGTGTAATACCATATCTTTGCTGTATTATACCATATCTGCCCTGTATTATATCAAATCTGTCCTGTATTGTACCATATCTGTCCTGTGTTATACCATATCTGACATGCGTTATACCATATGTCCTGTGTTATACCTTATCTGTCCTGTGTTATACCATATCTGTCCATGTACATGTACTCTTGTCCATGTAAATGTACCCTGTCCATGTACATGTAATTTGAGCAAGTCCATGTACAAATCTTCGGCGTATGCACAGAGTACTTGTATAGGAGTAGTAGCCAAAGTGGACATTTTGGGGTGTGAGGGAAGGTGTTTGGGGTAGAAATGGACCATCCTTGGTCCGAATTCGTCGTGTGAAGTGTCATCTTGTAGCAACGCCCGTCGTTACGCCTTAACGCCCTAGCATAACTCCTTAACGCCATGATATACACAGATGAGAGAACAACAACAAGAACATGTTTTTTTTCATATGGTTTATTCTCCCCGCCTTCATAACATACCCACGCTGGGGGAGCCGCGCTGGGTATCTTTACAATTAAAGAAAACTCTTGTCCAATCAGAGGCTATCATTTGACACTGTATCTGTCATATTCGTTCTGGCCCGTTAGATGTATTCTCGGCTGCTCTTGTCTGTCATCCTTTCAGAAACTTTCATCTTTGCTCGGTGTGACCTAATCTTCATCGGGCAGGCCTGGATATTGTTTGGGCAGCATGTCCTGAAACAGTTGTTTGCGCATTCTGATCGCAATTTCTAGGGCCTCGGTGGGTGGTATCCCCATATCCTCTTCCAACGCTTGGTCTTCATGATGAACCTGTGCGTGGGGTCGCCTTTCATTTCAAGCGGTAGTCAGGTATACTGTTCATAGATCGCCATGGCTGTTTTCCTGATGTAGGGTCGCATTTGGGTGTACGCCTGTTGTAAGTTATCCTGTCCGGCGTCCTCCATCGCTGCAGCGTGAGTATTGATAGCTGCTGTCACAATACGATCCCAGAAGGTAGGTTCTGCCTCACTTTCTTGGGATGCAGGCTGACTATTTGGGGCCAAGCTCTCCGTATCAGTAGACAGACTGTCAGCAATCTCTGTTCCGGCATCATTCGATACACTCTCAGCAGTCTCTATATCAGCATTCGCCTCAACGGACTCCTCGGAGTCTTCAATCCCATGTATATTTTTCTGGGGTCGCATCATATCGTAATGTCTGGTCAACGTGCGTTCGCACTCAGAGCAAGTATAAGCCAAGCTGACGGTTGAACGTCGACTGCGCTTGTTTTGGGAATACGCTTGCTTTTATAGACAGTAACGCCCGTCAACGCTTAGCTTAACGCTTCAACGCCCTGGTGAATTAGTTCAGAAGCTCTGATTTTCATGGAACTGACACTAATTCATCGAAATGCAGTGACGCCCGTCACCGCCCGACGTTGCGCCTTAACGCTCGTCTCAACGCATTAATGCACAATATTAACGCCTTAACGCCCGTCTCAACACCTTAACGTCCTATCTCAACGCGTTATGCATTGCCCATCATCACTGGACGGACATCATTATGTTGGAGGTTGAAGAAGATAATTTCCCGTCTCCAGTTGGGTCTCCATAAAGGTTTGAAATGCCTCATGCAGGGTCAGCAGATTCTGGGCACGGGTAGTTGGGTTGGTATCCCCGTTTGGTATTATCTGTTTCTTACGCAGCAGAAGACATACCCGTGTCACCCATTGGATGTCATCTATGAGCGTGGTAAGATGAGAAGGCATGCGTTGGTGCTGAACGGTGGATTCACCTTGCGCTGTATCAATAATAGTATCGACATTGGCTTGACGTAATACTTCGTCTAGAATATCCTCGTTGTCGGGTTCAAACAAGTTGGACTCTGCAGTGCTCATGGTGAAATGAGGGGACTGGTGTCATGTTGTCTATTTATAGTGGAACGCTTTTGATCTTAATGATGCGTTCGAACAAATGTTTCTTTTGTGCTATTGCTCTAACATACGGCGCTTTCCAGTTCATGCCCGAGGGTTTCAACATCGACGCTGCTCTTTCGATTTCCATATGGACCGGGTCCTTGTCCAGCAATTTTATATGGGTCAGGAGGTCGGCATACTGCTGACATAAAGCCCGTCGTAGTCTGGGTGCCAATATATTATGGGCTAACATTGCGGCTTCCTCTTTCGAATACCCTTCACCTTGAAACTTGTTTCCTGTGGCCTCCAACATCTCGCCCAGCTCGGCGTCCATAATTTCTTTGAACAAATCCTTCCATAGCCTCGAGTTCACATTATGTTCATTCCCTTGTACGGGTTTGGGTCGATCCTTCACGGTTGGGTGATATTCCGGCACTGATGGTATGAAGGGAACCTGCTACGGGGGCGGGCTGCTGCTGCTCTGCCAGATGTGGACTCGGTGTATGGTGTAGGGGTATATGAAGTTGTAATGATGCCTCACCGGGTAACAGGTGCGTCATCAGCCGGCATTCTTTGGGGGTATGGGCTTGAAACGCCTGCATGAAATGGTCGATGTTCTGAGGATAAATTCGACTACCAAACACACGGGTTTGTGCTATGTCGATGGGGTTGGAGAACAACACAAAGTATTGGCAGTTCAATGCAATATATCTGGACGCCTTCCCTTGGGGAAAGAGATTCTGTGTCAAATAGATGACGGGCAGATTGCGATGATGGGACCCTTTGGTGAATAGGTCGGCGATTTTCGAATTGTCCTTGGCCGCAGTCATCAGATAATCGAGCACTACCACGTTGGCCTGCTCGGAATCGAAGTAATACGGTTCGTCTATGTCGTGAGGAATTCCTGGGGCGAAGCTCACATTCTGTAATCGCGTAGTCTCGTAGGCGGACTGCCACTGGCTGTAATAACATTGCCATACCTTCCTCTAAGAATTTCATCACCCAGGACGTCTTTCCACACTCCGTAGGGCCGCTCACCGTCATCGTATAGGGATGTTCTACTTCACTTGGTGGACTTAAAGCGGAATTCGGTGGTGTCTATGCGTTAGACGCATATGTCTGAGCATATTGTCGCGACGAGAGAGTGTCTTCTGAATCGTTAGATTCTTGGTATGTGCTTTAGAATAGTTTAACCAGAAGACTATTCTGTGAAGTCATGTGACGCAGTCAGTATGTCGGCACCTCTTCCCACTTCCCTTATATGTGTTGTAATGTACTCGACATGGTACCCGGTCAGAGGGTGGATGCAGACTGAGGCTAATGCTGTACAAACGACCTTATATGACCACTCACTCACTCACTCACTCACTCACCCATCGCATGTTCCACGGATGTAACAACCCGGATGTTGAAGAGGACCCGGATGTAAAACCAGGGTCCCCGGATGTAAAACATGGGAAAACCCACTGGGAAACCCGAATGGTAGATGAGGTCCCACAAAATTCTGGCTTTTATGGGCCATTTTTTTGGCTAAAACCCGGATGTTACACAGTCCCCGGATGTAAGATGAGTACCCGGACGTAAAACCATCACTGGCCGTTTAACATGGGTAAATATATGGCAATATTGTCGGACACCCTCCTCTATACATGGATGCTTCGGTAGGATGGATAAAGGCTATCTATTGTCCCGGAGAGGACCGGGCATTGCCGGAGATGACCGGACATTGCAATCCACCAGGGGCGCCACCAAACCACGTGAGCTGCGCACTTCCGGTGATCCCGCGCATGCGTGCGGACGGGGAAAAGCCGCGCCCGGCCGGATAACCAGCACAGGCGGGCCCGGGAAAAAACCAGTGGGAAAACCCCCGGAATGTCCCCGCTCCAAGGTCACGCCCGATTGAGTCACACCGGAAGTGACGTAATTACGGAAGTGAAGCATCATGGGATAGAGTGCACTCAGAGGTCAAAAGTGACTATCAGGCTTTTATATACTTGGGACTACTTTCTGGCCGCGGAGGCTTTTTCTCGCGACCGCATCACCGCCAGGCCGCATTACCGCGGAGGAATTCGGGGTCAAAAGTTATGTGACCTTGCCTTCCCAACCGAGGTCAAAATACTCGCTTCTGATTGGTTGTCAAAGCAAAAATTGGAACTCTTCTGTGTTCGAAGGTAGCTTTTGCTCCCCTATATGCAAATTTTTTAGGTCAACGGTCAATATGCGTTTGATATACATTAGGGGACTGTAACCAGCAAGTTCTGAGCTGACCTACTTCGGTGACCTATAAACTTCGAAATTGGCAAAAAACATGTCCTAATGCCTACCCTACTTCGTAGGTCCAGTGAAGTTAGTCACAATGCCCATGTCCATATCTGAATTGGCAAATAATTGATGAAATTGACTCAAAACACTTCTCCATATATCAGGAAGCAACACAAACGAAACACAATACTCACAATTTGTCCTCGAGATAATATGGATTTTTTTCTTTTTATTCTCATACTATCTTTCTTTATTTTATCCAATAAGACTTATTTGTAATTATCTCTTATTCCCATACTTCAATTATCTACTAAATTAGCCGCAAATAAGTTAAATTAGAACATGGCCTTCGCCTTCTCAACCCTTAAACTCGCGGACCAGGGTAAGATTTCTAAGATTATATCCCTACCCAGTGGCAGACACTGATCATACTGCTACTTTCATAAATGCACCGACGTACGCAGACACGGAAGGTCGGGACTATACATTTCTTTTTTGTAAACATATACGTGATAATACGTGAACGATTACTATGATTGAGTTGTTGTGGCATCTTTACTATTCCTTACAAATTTATTTAACGTATTCTTTACACATCATGCATAAAGCTCGCCATTATTTATTATACCGTCTTTATGCTGAGGTAATCCTCCAAACTTCACCTGACTGTTTGATAGCTTCACCGTGCAACCACATTTAGAATGTCGAAATCTGAGGGTGATCTTCAAAATAGCCTTAATCATTTAAAACAATACTGTATAGCACCTGGCACTTCAACATGAATACTGATAAAACTAAAGCGATGCTTCTACAACAGCAAAAACCAAAGAAAAACACATCTCCTGTTTTCCGGATAGGTGATACAACACTACAAATAGTTCATAGACACTGCACTTGATTTGAAGCAAAAAGCTCAGATTAGGCATTATATAAAATACAGAAGGCATCTAATAATAGCGAACTCCCAATGAACATCCAAGTTAAACTCTTCCAGGCCTATATTAAGCCTATTCTACTATATAACTGTGAAATGTGGGGATTAGAGGAAAAACTGCTCCAGAACACACACAACTTCTGGATTAGCAATATATCGTCATTTATTCAATTTGAAAGCATATGCAGGTATATGCCAAACTTGGTGCACCAGTCGAGTGTTTAAAGTTATTTCTCTTGCTACCTGTGAGGGAGAGGCCCGGTAAGTGTAAACGAATGAATATAGAATATAAAATATTTAACTAATTCTAAATCTTCCAAGAATTGCATGCATAGACGTCAGTGATCTGTTGTTAACTGTAGTCATATTCACAGCAATATGAATGTTTTAAACGTTTTTAGGAAAATACATCATTAGAATATATATATTGGGGCATTTCCACTCATCACCTTCAAATTAAATGATTATTTTCCACGAACAGTTTCACATATGTTGTAGAATTTCATATCTGAGCAGTGTATATAATTCCAAACCGTCCTCGGCTTCTTTGGGCCATTCATAACTGTGTTCCTCCATAAGAAGACAACATAGTTGAAAGACCGTTTCGTCACATGGGATATATCCTTTCGGAGAACATTCTGCTTGACGAACCTCCAGATCATTGGTCGGACAGATGTGGCTTTCTACATCGTAGAGCTCGGGCATTTCGTACATCAGTATGGGCTTTCCACTTGGGCTATTTTGATTTCTGGTGCCACGGATTCTGTGGGTGTTCCATATTTGACACACTTCATCAAGTTCGTCCTACAGAAGAAGAGCATAAACTCGTTGGAAATTGCATGTAAGTTACTTTATAATATGCAGCATCATGCAAAAGTCTCACCATGACACGCTACAATGTAACATTGATAATTAAAACAACTACCGGTATATGTTTCAACTTGAGCACAGCGAAGTAGGCTAGTTTTCATGTGTATAGTTATCTTCGTTCACCAAGACAATTTCTACGCTCACGCTATGAACTCGAAGTGGGAGCGTAGAAATTGGTTTGGTGTAACGAAGATGGTGTATAGTAGGATAGTATACATGTGTATGAAATTCATAAATGGAGATGATCGAGCGCTCATCACATGAATGCGATTGCAGTGCAGCGAAAGATCACATAAATGTATGCACCTGAATGCGAGTGTAAACTTGAATTCCTGTGTAATATCAATGATTCATTGCTCGTCAACATACTCGACATACCTGAATCAACTTCATGAAGCAGAACTGTACCAACGATTTATCCAGGAACGTTCCTGTAAACAAATCCTCGTCTTTCATCTTCTGGAAGAAATTCATCCAGAACTGGGCATTTTCTGTTCGTAACTGGGACCACCAACTCTCTATTCGTTGGTTGTGAGTACTGCTCTCATACAGGAAACTTCGATCTCCAGCCAGAGGATCGGCGTGTGTTCTTCTTAAGAAACGCTGCATTTGTTCGACATAACCATTTTCAGCGCCGGGGTCCGCGCGAATCCTTGATGGACACCCATTTCTCTGTTTGACAGCATCAATAAAGTAACTTGATATGACTTTTGCGTCACTGTTGGTAAAATGTGCCTCAAGCCATATTATTGCCCGGGAGAAGCCATCCACACAGCCATTTATGCAGATACCAAAAGGTTTTATTTTGTCGAATGAATCTAGATGCCACAAAAAATCTGGTCCTTTATTGTAATATTGTCGACGTCTGAGGCGCCTTCTTCTCCTCAGTGACACACCAGTAGTATATAAAGTTGAAATTCCCTCTTTTTTATGCAAATGAGATGACGTCACGTGACTGCTCCCGTCCAATCAGAAGCGAGTATTTTTTTCAAATGCAAATTGGGTCTTATTTATGCAAATGAGATGACGTCACGTGACTGACCTTTCTCACCTCCAACACTGAAGAGTTCCAATCTAGGGGGAGGTAACTCTGGGTCACTATAGTTCCGGCAAAGGTCCCTGGGTATGTATATTCCTCCGCGGTGATGCGGTCTGGCGGTGATGCGGTCGCGGAAGAAAGCTTCCGCGGAGAAAAAGTAGTCCCCAGACTGGAAATACGCTGCATGGTCCAATGGGGTCGAGTAAGGTACCAAAGTGAAGCATTCGTGAAGGGGCATCTGATGAGGTGGGTGTGGGGTTGAAATATCGTCATTCTGCGCATGCGCAGTATATAAAACTGAAATTCCCGCTCTGTACACCCTGGCTGGGGGGTTTCCCCCGGCCGCAGCGCGCTACATAGAACTTATAGTCATAATCTATACGTGTTGGTCGAGTCTTCAGTCGCCGTATACACGCAGCTCAATGAAATGCCCGCTCCAAACCTAGACCAAATACACGTACTTGGTCTGTGGGTTGATTTCATTGGCTCTCTCTATTTTACTATAGTGCGCTTGCATTCTAACATTGATGGGTTATATTTTGGCCTCATCCTACACCACTGATTTCAGTTTGACTGAATCTCCACATTGGGCATTGATGCATTATGAATAAAACACACAAGACACGGTTTTTTGGTGAGATCTTTTTTTTGTTTTTATTCAGTAACAACAACAACGTGAGAACAACCATGTGAAAACTCAAGCCCAGAACAGGGGGTGCCTTATCAAAGGCGGTTGGTACCCATAAAATTATTGAACCTATATGCAACAGTTAATTCGGTGCAATATCATCAGTACTCATAGAACATATATATCAAAGGCGTTTGGTACCCATACAAATTGAATTATAGAACAGTTCCTTAGTCCAGTGGAATATTCGCAGTGTTCGTATTAATCACTCTAAATGTCAAGATAGGTTGTAGTCACACCATCGGGCAGGACTTTGCGCTTGGGGTAAAAGTATGTGAAGGCGTCCCGTTCCTGGGTATACGAGCGCATCTGGTGGTCGATGATACGGAAACCTCGGTTAGTGCCACTCGCACTGGCCTGGCTCTGGAGGACATTCAGGTACAGAGCCTTGCTGATGTTAGAGTCGCGTCGACTCACCCCCTTACAACTGAATTTGTTGTCATCACCGTCACAAAAGTAAGTTTTCGAACACAGGGCGATCATGGCATCACCGCTCCACTCTAGTTTAAACAGGCCGGGTGTCCGCTTGTCGTAGGTGTAGTGGTCGCGTCGGGGTAGCCACTGGTCCCGTTCCGCCTCATATTGTGCACGTAATTCTGGTTTGACGAGTGACTCCCAGTCCGGGTTGGAAACGGCCATGTATGCTGAGTCGGTATCCATTTCTATCAATTGCCAGTCTGATTGGTGGAAATACACGCCCATGAAATCGTATATGAATTCCAGCATTCGCAGTTTGGCCAGCTGGTACACCATACATCCTATTTGGAGCGGCAGGTTATAGGTGATGGTCTTTTTGGCTGACGTCACTTCGTAGGTGGTGTCGTCAATCATCTCCATGTGTCGGTATAGCGGCGAATTCACGCGTTTGCGGGCTTGTTTCGTGGTACAAATGTTCACGGTCACGTGACGGTCCTGGTTCGTTACCGTTTTTCCATATCCGCTGTTCCCAAGTAATTTCATCGTTTCCCCGATGATGGCTTTGCTGGGGTCGGCGTCTCCTTGGCGACGGGCGGTAGTCACGTCGTTCGCGAACTTCTCAAAACAAGCCTGGGGGGTGAATTCTATGACTTGGTATATTTTCGTAATTTCCAGTCCGTGCCGCATATACCACTGAAGCAGAGGGGTACCGAGCAAGATTTTTTCGCCAAACATGCTGCCGATCAACATACGCTGTGGTCGCGTTAGGTAGTCGTGTTCTTCAGCGTATGTGCGCATATGGGCTCCGATATCATCTCGACTCACCTCGGTGTTTTTGAAGATGGCTGGACATTCACCAAACGTGTCTTTCAAGTGGTCAGGGACGTGCAGATCACATTCCACGAATCCATAGAGGTCTCCCGTCTCAACAGTGCGTAGGATGTCGGTCATGGTGATAACAGTCCGATAATCCAGTAGTCGGTCGTGAGCGTGTAAGAACGAATATAACTCCGCTTGGCGACGTTGCATGTGGTGGAATTCACATTCCCATAGCTGTTCATAGGCATAGCCCAGTCCACAAATGTAATCTCGATTCTGCTGTACTTCTTCACGTAAGGCGGCCGGGGTCAGTCCACGGCGCTCGTTATAGCGCCCTCCCGCGAACGAACACTCATGACCGTGCCAATAACAGCCGTGAAATTGAAACACGGTCGGTACTGTATTGATGATAGCAAATCCGTCCACGGGAAGGCGCCGATCTCCAATTCGCTTTTCCGTGTGGTTGGCTTGGTGACGGATAGTGACGCCTCGTCGCTGACTTTCCCAATCCAACCATTGTTCTGCTTCATGTTTCGTAGATCGTTGAGCTCTGAATGCTGCACCCTCAGGGAGCCACCGCGTATAATGACCGGCCGGCATGGGTTTACTCAAACACGATAGGTAGAGGGCGTTGGCATCGAATCCTATTATTTTCTCACACAATTTTTCTCCTCGGATATGGGTCAGCTGTTTCTCATGGTACCGATGGAAAATAATACTGGGGCCGCCTACGATATATCCCTTCAAACAGTCAAACGTGTCGGCGTCTTTCTTATCCACGAGAGCGAAGAACGTGGGTAAATCCTGGAACAGATACCGCAGGGTCAGACCGGGGATGCTAACACAGTCTTTGAATACGTCGACACCCATATCTCGGTAGAAGGCGGACATTTTGTCGGTAGCTTCCAGAAAAGGGATGACATCCAAATTGTTGTAATAGATGAGAAAATCCCGGAGAGTTCGCATTCCTTCACGGACCCACACCTGTTGCAGTTCGGTATACAGGGTGGTAGATAATGCTTCTCCTTTGAGATCGTTGTAAAAGGCCTCCTGGGGTGGTAACTGGGTTTCGTCCAGACGCTCGAGACTCGTCATGTAGTTGTAGGGAAAGCAACTTTTCCTCTCCGCGCAGTCGTACGCTTTCACCCACTGTTCATAGCTGTAATTCGGCGCCAGGTAATTCCGTACATCTAAGAATCGGAGTGAAGTTGTGGATAGAGCGACGTGATTGTTGGTCTTCTTAATAATGAATTTCACATTCCCAGCTTTAGCTTTAGCAGTTTCTGCGCATAGGGTTTCGGTGGTTTGCGTTTCTCACTTTCGTCTTCGTCATCGGTATCGTCCTCCTCCTCCTCCTCCCCATCCAATGTTGGAATACGCGCATCAAGTGCCGCTAATACATCACGGTAGATAGTCGACGCGAGATGTGCCGCACTCACTTGACTGAGAGTTTCAAGGTAGTCCATCATTCGTGTAATCAGTTCATGGGGGTCCCCGGCAGAGACGAAACACACCGGGGCCGTGTCGTAACCGGGTACGTTGGTGTGAATACTCACACTCAAAGGAATGTGATGCTGGGTCCATTGAGTTTTAGCCGATACCTTTTCCATGGGTTCTAATAGGGCTTCAAAATCATAGCACGCTCTGTATGGGAAATAACGCTGGTCCATGGGGACGTCAATACCCTCATCTGCCAGGTCTTCAAAGATGGTGGGCTTGTTGTGGAATACGCCGCCGGGGAATTTTCGTTTGGTGGTCTGGTCACAGGTTTTCTCGTGACGGTGTAAGTTAATAGACTGGTCAAACACGCGTTGGCATTTATTACAACTGTAGGACTGGGCATACCTGTTGATGTTCGTGATGTACGAGAAATGCCCGCCCGTGTCCGTGTGGTACAAATTCAATGTCATGGTTGTGTCGTATTTCCCCGCGGAACGCTGTACGAGTCGGGCGGTGAGTTGTGGGGCGTCACTGTTGTCATCATCCACGTGTTGCTCTAATTTGTATACGACAATGTTGACGTGGAATAAATTTTCCACCACATCTAGCTGCGATAACGGGACCCCGCGGAAGTGCTGTTTTTCCATCTTCTTTTCACGTAAGTAGTCTTCCCAATAGCAGTTGGCCAATTTATCACATTTCTCGGGTGGACGTTTGTTGACGTCACGTGACTGACCTTTCCCACCTCCAACACTGAAGAGTTCCAATCTAGGGGGAGGTAACTCTGGGTCACTATAGTTCCGGCAAAGGTCCCTGGGTATGTATATTCCTCCGCGGTGATGCGGTCTGGCGGTAATGCGGTCGCGGAAGAAAGCTTCCGCGGAGAAAAAGTAGTCCCCAGACTGGAAATACGCTGCATGGTCCAATGGGGTCGAGTAAGGTACCAAAGTGAAGCATTCGTGAAGGGGCATCTGATGAGGTGGGTGTGGGGTTGAAATATCGTCATTCTGCGCATGCGCAGTATATAAAACTGAAATTCCCGCTCTGTACACCCTGGCTGGGGGGTTTCCCCCGGCCGCAGCGCGCTACATAGAACTTATAGTCATAATCTATACGTGTTGGTCGAGTCTTCACTCGCCGTATACACGCAGCTCAATGAAATGCCCGCTCCAAACCTAGACCAAATACACGTACTTGGTCTGTGGGTTGATTTCATTGGCTCTCTCTATTTTACTATAGTGCGCTTGCATTCTAACATTGATGGGTTATATTTTGGCCTCATCCTACACCACTGATTTCAGTTTGACTGAATCTCCACATTGGGCATTGATGCATTATGAATAAAACACACAAGACACGGTTTTTTGGTGAGATCTTTTTTTTGTTTTTATTCAGTAACAACAACAACGTGAGAACAACCATGTGAAAACTCAAGCCCAGAACAGGGGGTGCCTTATCAAAGGCGGTTGGTACCCATAAAATTATTGAACCTATATGCAACAGTTAATTCGGTGCAATATCATCAGTACTCATAGAACATATATATCAAAGGCGTTTGGTACCCATACAAATTGAATTATAGAACAGTTCCTTAGTCCAGTGGAATATTCGCAGTGTTCGTATTAATCACTCTAAATGTCAAGATAGGTTGTAGTCACACCATCGGGCAGGACTTTGCGCTTGGGGTAAAAGTATGTGAAGGCGTCCCGTTCCTGGGTATACGAGCGCATCTGGTGGTCGATGATACGGAAACCTCGGTTAGTGCCACTCGCACTGGCCTGGCTCTGGAGGACATTCAGGTACAGAGCCTTGCTGATGTTAGAGTCGCGTCGACTCACCCCCTTACAACTGAATTTGTTGTCATCACCGTCACAAAAGTAAGTTTTCGAACACAGGGCGATCATGGCATCACCGCTCCACTCTAGTTTAAACAGGCCGGGTGTCCGCTTGTCGTAGGTGTAGTGGTCGCGTCGGGGTAGCCACTGGTCCCGTTCCGCCTCATATTGTGCACGTAATTCTGGTTTGACGAGTGACTCCCAGTCCGGGTTGGAAACGGCCATGTATGCTGAGTCGGTATCCATTTCTATCAATTGCCAGTCTGATTGGTGGAAATACACGCCCATGAAATCGTATATGAATTCCAGCATTCGCAGTTTGGCCAGCTGGTACACCATACATCCTATTTGGAGCGGCAGGTTATAGGTGATGGTCTTTTTGGCTGACGTCACTTCGTAGGTGGTGTCGTCAATCATCTCCATGTGTCGGTATAGCGGCGAATTCACGCGTTTGCGGGCTTGTTTCGTGGTACAAATGTTCACGGTCACGTGACGGTCCTGGTTCGTTACCGTTTTTCCATATCCGCTGTTCCCAAGTAATTTCATCGTTTCCCCGATGATGGCTTTGCTGGGGTCGGCGTCTCCTTGGCGACGGGCGGTAGTCACGTCGTTCGCGAACTTCTCAAAACAAGCCTGGGGGGTGAATTCTATGACTTGGTATATTTTCGTAATTTCCAGTCCGTGCCGCATATACCACTGAAGCAGAGGGGTACCGAGCAAGATTTTTCGCCAAACATGCTGCCGATCAACATACGCTGTGGTCGCGTTAGGTAGTCGTGTTCTTCAGCGTATGTGCACATATGGGCTCCGATATCATCTCGACTCACCTCGGTGTTTTTGAAGATGGGTGGACATTCACCAAACGTGTCTTTCAAGTGGTCAGGGACGTGCAGATCACATTCCACGAATCCATAGAGGTCTCCCGTCTCAACAGTGCGTAGGATGTCGGTCATGGTGATAACAGTCCGATAATCCAGTAGTCGGTCGTGAGCGTGTAAGAACGAGTATAACTCCGGTTGGCGACGTTGCATGTGGTGGAATTCACATTCCCATAGCTGTTCATAGGCATAGCCAAGTCCACAAATGTAATCTCGATTCTGCTGTACTTCTTCACGTAAGGCGGCCGGGGTCAGTCCACGGCGCTCGTTATAGCGCCCTCCCGCGAACGAACACTCATGACCGTGCCAATAACAGCCGTGAAATTGAAACACGGTCGGTACTGTATTGATGATAGCAAATCCGTCCACGGCAAGGCGCCGATCTCCAATTCGCTTTTCCGTGTGGTTGGCTTGGTGACGGATAGTGACGCCTCGTCGCTGACTTTCCCAATCCAACCATTGTTCTGCTTCATGTTTCGTAGATCGTTGAGCTCTGAATGCTGCACCCTCAGGGAGCCACCGCGTATAATGATCGGCCGGCATGGGTTTACTCAAACACGATAGGTAGAGGGCGTTGGCATCGAATCCTATTATTTTCTCACACAATTTTTCTCCTCGGATATGGGTCAGCTGTTTCTCATGGTACCGATGGAAAATAATACTGGGGCCGCCTACGATATTTCCCTTCAAACAGTCAAACATGTCGGCGTCTTTCTTATCCACGAGAGCGAAGAACGTGGGTAAATCCTGGAACAGATACCGCAGGGTCAGACCGGGGATGCTAACACAGTCTTTGAATACGTCGACACCCATATCTCGGTAGAAGGCGGCCATTTTGTCGGTAGCTTCCAGAAAAGGAACGACATCCAGATTGTTGTAATAGACGAGGAAATCCCGGAGAGTTTGCATACCTTCACGGACCCACACCTGTTGCAGTTCGATATAGAGGGCGTCAGATAATCCTTCTCCTTTGAGTTCGTTGTAGAAGGCCTCTTGGGGTGGAAGTTGCGGTTCGTCCAGACGCTCGAGACTCGTCATGTAGTTGTATGGAAAGCAACTTTTCCTCTCCGCGCAGTCGTAGGCTTTCACCCACTGGTCATAGCTGTAATTCGGCGCCAGGTAATTCCGTACGTCTAAGAATCGCAGTGAAGTCGTGGTTAGAGCGACATGGTTGTGGGTCTTCTTAATGATGCATTTCACATTCCCAGCTTTAGCTTTAGCAGTTTCTGCGCATAGGGTTTCGGTGGTTTTTGTGTTTCTCACTTTCGTCTCGTCAATGGTATCGTCCTCCTCCTCCTCCTCTCCATCCGATGTTGGAATACGCGCATCAAGTGCCCCTAATACATCACGGTAGGTAGTCGAGGCGAGATGTGCCGCACTGGCTTGACTGAGGGTTTCCAGGTAGTCCATCATTCGTGTAATCAGTTCATGGGGGTCACCGTTAGAGACGAAACACACCGGAGCGGTCTCATACCCGGGCACGTTGGTGTGAATACTCACACTCAAGGGAATGTGACGCTGGGTCCATTGCGTTTGGCCGATACCTTTTCCATGGGTTCTAATAGGGCTTCAAAATCATAGCAGGCTCGGTACGGGAAATAACGGTGGTCCATGGGGACGTCAATACCTTCATCTGCCAGGTCTTCAAATATGGTGGCCGTGTTGTGGAATACGCCGCCAGGGAATTTTCGTTTGCTGGTCTGGTCACAAATTTTCTCGTGCTTATGTAGGTGCCAAGACCGGTCAAACACGCGATGGCATTTACTACAACTGTATGACTGGGCATACCTGTTTATGTCCGTGATGTACGAGAAATGCCCGCCCGTGTCCGTGTGGTACAAATTCATGGTTGTGTCGTATTTCCCCGCGGAACGATGTACGAGTCGGGCGGTGAGTTGTGGGTCGTCGGTATTGTCCTCATCCACGTGTTGGGCTAGACTGTACACGACAATATTGACGTGGAATAAATTTTCCACCACATCCAGTTGTGATAACGGGACCCCGCGGAAGTGCTGTTTTTCCATGTTCTGCTCACGTAAGTATTTTTCCCAATAGCAGTTGGCCATTCGAGTACATTTCCTGGGTGGCAGTTTGTTGAGATGGATAGCCAGGCAGCGAAATAAACATTTCCGATCAGTGTAGGGCCCATTGCTTCCACCTACTAAAGCGTACATGCCTTCTCTGTGTTTCAACCAGTCCGGGAGATGAATGGGAGCGCCGATAGGGTGATCGATCATTTTAGTGACGTAAAACGTAACATTGGTTATCATCTCCACTTGCCATTTTGTGTTGGGGCGTTGTTGTCGTATCCACTCCAAACTATCCAAGTTTTCTAATTTTTCCTGTACCGTGTCCAGAGAGGGTCGATGGATAATGGTGAATGGCTGGTCAAACACCCGGGTATTATTGCTGGGATAATAATAACGGAGCTGGTCTGTCTCTTTATGGCGAAGAATGTATCCAAAAGTGAGATTTAACTTGAAGGCTGTATCTTGGTCGTTGAAGATAGCTTCCACGTAGCTACGTAGACGGATGTTTTCTTCCAACCGGAAATTATATAAGTCCAATATCGGGCAATTTCGATGAAAACACTGGTGTATGGTAACCCAGTGTCGTTGATAAATCTCCCTCACACGCTCGTCTTGGGGTAAAACTTCAACCGGAGGTGCTGCTGGGTCCCAGGGAAAATCTTCTCCACGTCTCATACAGGCAGGCTGGTGGTCAGTCAGGCAGGCTAGAGGCAGGCAGGTAGGCTGGCTGGTCAGGTCAGGTCAGTCAGAGTGCTCCGCAGGGTAGTGCAATGAATACACCCCACCCCTAAAAATCGCCTCCTTTTATACGTTTTTCTACAAGCCGCCATCTTAAACCCACCACCACCAACCACAAGCCGCCATCTTAAACCCACCACCACCAACCACAAGCCGCCATCTTAAACCCACCACCACCAACCACAAGCCGCCATCTTAAACCCACCACCACCAACCACACAGCCGCCATCTTAAACCCACCACCACCAACCACACAGCCGCCATCTTAAACCCACCACCACCAACCACACAGCCGCCATCTTAAACCCACCACCACCAACCACACAGCCGCCATCTTAAACCCACCACCACCAACCACACAGCCGCCATCTTAAACCCACCATCCACCACCACAAGCCGCCAAACAAGTCTATACACGTCCAAAGGTCACGCCTCATTCACCCACACCCCCATATAGTCCCACGCGGAGCGAATTGGTGAAATTTTTGAAAAAGTACTGTGACAGAAATTGATGTGACGGAAATAATACTTCTATGAATAGGGCGAAAACTTATCTAAGATAATTTTTCTGTCATAATTAATTCTTGGTCGAGTATCAACTATTCAGATATTACGGAAAGTGCTGTTGTTATAAGGTATTGTTTGTTATATATCAGACACGATCAGCTGATATATGTAAACAAACGATCTATATTTAGACCCTCACGTGATCTGCTACGTTGCAGCACGCGCTCTTTGATCTTGGCGTTCCGCCGCCGTACAAGAAGCTCAAATTGAGACGGAGAATTTCGTTACCATTACCAGTAAATTGTAAATTTATTGCGGAAAGAATTTATATTGCATAAATTCCTGCGGGAAATAGGAAGTATTGTCTTGACGTAAAAAGTTTGGACATTTCATATTTACGGAGATATGGATTTTTATAACTGAGCCGGTTTTTCGTGTAAACCATCGCAGCGAAAAGGGAAACGGCTGTCATCTTCGTTTTGCTATGTCACAAAAAGTGCTCGAATTACTTATTCCTAAATGATTTCATGACGAATCCAACTAAGGTTAGCAAGTATACATATTTTACGATATTGTCAATAACTGTGAGCACATAAGACGTTCTGGTTGATGAGATCTGAATTTTTGAAGTTTGGCAATTTTCTGACTTCGAGCTTCGAATACCCGCCGCCATATTTGTTGGAAGCCGGTTTTTCGTTTGTCATGATGGAAAATCATTAATTAATCATATTTTGAGATATATTTCTCAAAACAACCTTGTATTCATTGAAAATATAATTGTTCAGGCTTACATTGCTAATTCGGTTGCTGCCTTTGAGGTAATATTTTTCCTTAGATCGGCAGTTATTTCCGCCCATGCGATGAGAAAATAGGCCTGATTTCGCACGTAGTTTTCGTGCACACGTCTCGCACAAGTTCTCGCAATAAGGCCTGTACGAAAATTTGAGAGCGGCCAACATGAGTTTGTGTGTGATAGAAGGATAGCTTACGTTTATTTCGCCTACATCCATTGAAATTCACACCGACATTATCGGTTTTGGCCAACACACGGCCTCGGTGGAAACTGCGTTGTTGATATTTCGGTCATGACGTCATCATTTGTTCAAATTTACCGGGAACCCCCTTATATGGTTTTAGCAACAGTTACGTAGCGTAGGGTGGCATATATTATCTTTGGGTTGGTCTGGTTATTTTTTTAGCATGTTTTTATCGTGGTAGTACCACGTTAATTCAAATGAACAAATGAATTATTCCAACCATACAACTCTGGTTGAAGTTAACATCTTTATAAAGCAACAACATGGTCGTGGCTCAATGGAAACGCATTGAGCAGTTGATCGAGAACACCTGGGTTCGAGTCCCACCTGCGCAGACTTTTTTCTCCCCTTATTATTTTTTATTTTATTATCTTGCAGGAAACAATTTGCGTCCAGTGTTGAAGCTATCCTGGAACGCCGCTATGAGATTCTTTTGCATACCAGCTGATTGAAACAAACTACAATTTCTCAAATAATTTTCCCTATGTTTACATCGTTTGTACGCTATCATTTGTCAAATCATTTGAATACCTGCATTTGACAATAAAACGGAGAAAAAAGAAAAAATAAATAAATAAAAATAATAAATAAATAATAATAATATAAAATAAAAAATAAAAAAATAAAAAATCGGCGAGTAGTAGACGAAGGGAAAATTGGGAAGTACTGACCATGCCCCCGAATACTTCATATGCATATCACGGCCTTAAGGCCTATGTAAGATGTAATCTACTTCACATTTTAGTAGTATAAAAAGCGCAAGTCCTATTGACCTTGCCCCTCCAAAGAAATAAAATCGGCCCTATTTTACAGGAGTATATACGCAGGTCACGTGGGTTGTGACGTTACTTCCGGGTTTTCACTAAAAACTACCTCCAAACATAGAAGAGTTCCAATTTTTCCCCTTAGACGTCCGTATGTTCATCCTCCAAACCCAGAAGAGTTCCAATGTTCAACCTCCGGGACTTTTTCACCGGCCTGGCCCGCCCCAGCACGCAGCGCGCGCGCGCGCGGGGGTTCTCCGGAAGTGCGCGTCATCACCGGCAATGTGCGCGCGCGGATCAAAAGGTCACCTGTCAAACGGTCTCCCTTTCGGCAAGGTTCGGAGAATACATAGAACTTATAGTCATAATCTATACGTGTTGGACGAGTCTCTTCACTCACCGTATACACGCACCTCAATGAAATGCCCGCTCCAAACCTAGACCAAATACACGTACTTGGTCTGTGGGCTGATTTCATTGGCTCTCTATGTTTACTATAGTGCGCTTGCATTCTAACCTTGGTGGGTGACATTTTGGCCCCATCCTACACCACTGATTTCAGTTTGACTGAATCTTCAGATGCATTATGAATAAAACACACAAGACAGGGTTTTTTTGGTGAGATCTCATTTTTTTTTTATTCAGTGAACAACAACAACGTGAGAACAACCACGTGAAAACTGAAGCCCAGAACAAGGGGCTTGCTAGAATTCAAGCCCAGAACAGCGGGGCGTATGTACATTGAAAGAATTCAAGCCCAGAACGGGACTTGTACATTGAAATGATGGGCGGCCCAGTCATAGACGAGTACATCTCGGTCCTCGGCCTTGGGGTACTCGTCAAACATGTGGACGATGGTAGATAAGGGTCTTCCCCGGCATCGATGGTACAGGTAAAACAAGCAATATTGTTCGCACACCATACTGTCCAGGCTTTGCAACGTTTTAGTATTCCAACACCACGTCTCTGTGCCTTGATCCATGAAGTCTGTTAAATCGGGATGGAGGGGCGGTAGGCCGTATGGGTCAAAGTATTCACCCTGCTCTTCTGTCAAGTACACGGCCACCCAGTGTTCACCGGGCCGATCCATCGGGTCTGTATTCAGGACGTAAGCAGCCGGATACACACGGTCTAATGGGAACACGTCTCGGGCGAACACTCCTTGAAACACCCTACGTGTTCCTGGGTCAGTCTCCAGCATCGTGGTTATCTGGTCTGTATCCATGTTAGGTGGCGAAGTCACACAGCACGTTACGGCTTTTATCGATTTGAATGATGTTGTCAAACTCAGCGTAGCAGATCACATTGATGGTTTTTGGTAAAGGTGTCCCGAAGTGCAGTTCCAAGCGTAAGTTGCCTTTCTTGACGAGACTCAGTTGATGATCGTTGTCTAAGGTGGGAGTCAGATCGAAACAGAACAATGTGTATCCTTTGCCGAAATCGTCTCGACTGATCATATTTCCCTCGTCTTGGTTGATTTGGCAGGTTGCTGTGAAGAGGTTCAGATAGCTCCGGATGTAATTGTCCGTTCCAAAGTTAGGTTGTAAGGGGCGTGCCGGTACCTGTTGGCCATCCACATGCAGGGCCACGAAATTGATGTTGAACGCTTTTAGGTTGAACGGATTCCTCGAGAGAGTCCCATTATAACTGACGTTCTCCACACAGGCTAGGGTTAAACGCTTGGGCAAATCCCCCAGGAACAGGTTTTCTTGATTGACAATCATATTGCCTTTAGGAACGGAAAAGACCTTGGTCTGTACTCGTCGAATGGGGTACTGGGCTGGTTTTTTCTCCAAGGCTCTGATGTGCCCCAACTGTACACCTGGGCTGGGTTTCACTTTGCGTACAAACAGACTTGCCTCTTGGATGACAATGTTATACTCGAGGTCCTCATTCGGGGCCATCAAGGCAAACGCAGGCGTTGCGCGCACTAGTCGTATTTTGACAGGTACTCCATTCAAGAGGTATCGGTCCTGCATGAATAAGTCCGCATGCAGACGTCCCATCATATCGACCGATTGACTCTCTGCTGTGAAATCCACTCTCTCCGTATAGCCGGCATTATCAGGACTCGCTTCCATGTTGCCTGGGGTATCTCGGTAGAACAACGGGGCTGTCAAATAAGACTTTTTAGCGTCACGCCCGTAGGATAACAGTGTTTCGATGTAGGCTCGGTACGGGTACGTGTTCGTCGAGGCGCTCACCAGTTTATCACTCAGGGCTATATCCACTTGCTGGAATAGCGAATGAAGCCAGAGATTCACTGGACCCACGGGTGCCTCTGCTTTCAGGACTGTCCCATCTTTATTGGTGATTTTAGCTTTCACATATAGGTACGTATGGGCTAAATCCAGGTAGGTCGTATCTGCGTTGGTGATGGTGAATTCAATGGGGCCTGTGGCTGTAATGCTGGAAAGGGGCAGATGTTCCACCCATTGACCCTCTTCGGCACTGGTCTGAGTAGGTGGGACGGTCCATAAATCAAATTCACTGTTGGTAGAAGGACACGACTCGGCATGGATGAAAGCCATCTTTAAGAAAAGATATCCTTGGTCTTCTTCGATGTGCGTCGTCGCTGGGTCGGTCGTCGACTGGTGCGTGGTCTCGGTGGGGCAGCTCTTTTATTCCCTACGGTGCGTTGTGCTTTGGCCACCAAGACGCCTCCCGCTTCTTTGGCCCGCCGTTTCAAGGATTCTTTGGGTGCCGTACCCCCCAAGACATCACCGGCCACTTGCAGTCCACTGCGCACCGCTTGTTTGCCGATCGCTTTGACCCCACGCGTTACCAAGGGCAGAAACGTTTTGACGATGCTCCCGAGTATGTTCCCCAGTCCATGTCCTCGTTGCATGCGTGTACCCGCAAAGACAGGAAAGTTACCCCCGGCCTGTTTGGTGTAATGATCGACGTAACTGGCTGTATGGCATTGATAAGGCACCTTCATTATGCAAAGTGAACCGCTCGGACTTGACGGAAATGAAGTGTCAGCACCACTTTTCCTCGTTCGAATGCCACCGGTCGTCCCGTGTCGTCTCTTATATCGATGACGATGGAGCTAATATCGGTCTGACTGACCGGTAGATACACGATATGCCTGAAACTGTGGGTGACTTGAGCTCCATACGTGCCTTTCACCGGGCAGACGCGCAGTAGAGGTACGTTGCTGTCGCCGACAATGTGTGCATCGACCACGTCCGAGTAGACGTACAGCCCATACATACCACCACGCATGTCCATCGGGATGTGGCCTATCTCGCCGGTGGGGCCAGCGTACCCCTGGTAATTGAAACCCAGCATTTGCTGTAGGGTAAGACTGAGTTCGACACTCACGTTGGGGCTGAGCGTGAGATTGGCCTTGTCGTTGTGTGCGTTGTAATCGAAGTCCACATGATTTTTGAAGGGGAAAGATTTGATGGGTTTTGAAGTATTCGTGACGTCTCGTAGAGACTTATAATGCATCAGACTTCTCAGTCCACCCATGAACTCCTTGGGGGTATCGTATTGACCTTCGGGTAGTTTGAGTCGAGTTTCTTGTCCTTCGTAGGTCACCTCGTACCATACTTCATTGGCTCGCACGTTGTACCACGAGTAAGGGTATTGGATATCCACGAGTCCACATTCCCAGCGTCCAGGTAAATGCAACGGTTGCGGTAACTGGGTCACGTACTTGGTCAAGGTGTTGTCAGGAAACACATCAGCCGAGCTGTTACTGGGTAGGGTGAGGTAAAACATGATGACTGAGCTGTCCTGCTGCTGCTGTTGGTTTTAATACATCTCCCAGCCCTTGGGCGCTAATCGTCGTGATGGTCGCGGTGATTTAGCTCTTGGTGGTTGCAGGGGGTGGCGTGGTAAAAGGGGTGAAAACGTAGGTGCCCGCCGTGGTGGTGATGTGGGAGGTGACTCCGGTTCCCAAGGTTCTGGTGGTGTACTCACATTCTGCATAAAGGCCCAGCGCTGAGGGTTGCCCACCAATTCCTGTGATACATGCATGTCTTTCAAGCCTTGAGCGAAGACCTCCCATCCTCGAGGATTCGTGTGCGTCCTGCGTTGACGCATCAGGTCATTCACTAAATCCGTCATGTGGGTACCGGGGACCACCTGATTCTGTACCAGGAGTTCGCCTTTATCATTCCAAGTCATGTTAAGATTCTGTTTCATCCGTTGTAATACCAGGCCAGCTTGTTTCTTGAACGAGGCAGGTACACTCTTCAGGACTTCGTCTTCGACCCACTGTGGGGCTGTGGAAGGTACTCCACCCGGCTGTTGGAACGGTGCTGAGGTCGGCGGTGTGTCACGTGGTGATGGTGGTGGTGGTGGAGCAGAGAGGGTTTTGTATTGGTCCATGAACGTCATGTACCGCTGAAGCGTCTCATTGTACCGTTGTACTTTCTCACTATCGCTTAACCCCGGTCTCTGTAAGATCTGTTGCATTTCTCCTTCGAGGGTGTTTATCGTCTTCACCGTAGAAGGGACAGGGTAGGGCGATTGGAGGTTTTGAAGGAGCCGAGGTTCGACGAGGACCATTTTGTTCGTGTGGTTCATTGTCGGCCGAAGAGTCCACCCAATACTGGACCCAACACGGAAGCGGCCAACGGTGCTAAGATGGCCCCGAGAAATCCACCTTTCTGTAACACCTTTTTCTTTTGTGTTTGAGACACTCGCTTCTGGACTAAGGTTCTTAGACCTGTCTTATGCTTGGTCAACTTGGTCTTCTGAGCCGGAGTCAGTGGTACGTTGCCTTTTAAGATATTGAGTCCAATCTCGCACAGACAGCACACGAGAGCAGGGTCCGCACCGCGTACAATGGTTCGGACTAACTCGGGTGGGGCCGTCTTCAATACACGGAGCGTAGGAGCGTGCTTCCGTACTCGCGCAGACATCCTGTACAACTAATGCTAGAACCCACAACTCTGCTCTTTTTATCTACTTCAGAGAACACAACCCTGCTGTGGTATTCATTCTTTTTTATTATCCCCATCATCAAAACACACACACACCCAGCTGGGGGAGCCACTGTAGGTGTGTTTACATTATTTTTGCATGTACACGTGGTGAGTCTCTCCGGGAAAGATGCCGGTCCGTAGTCGAAGGTGGTCGGGGGTGGTTTGCTTCAGGTCGAAGAGCATATACCCGTGCTGAGGGGTTGTGGCATCTTTAAAGGCTTCCAATGCAAACGGTGTGCGGCCGGGATACATCTGTCTCGCCAGGTGCAGCAGTTGAGTGGTATCTCTCGGGTTTTTGAAGACCACCATGTAGTGGGCATTTAAGCTGATGTTCCGATGTTCTTTGTTTTTACTGAACAGATTCTGCACAATGTAGATGATGCTGAGCCGTCGATGATGGCTGCCTTTGGTAAAGAGTTGGGTGACCCGCGCATCCGTCTCCGCCATGAGATCATCCAGAACCACCAAGGTGTCGGGTTCCAAATCGGCCAGGTTGGGTAGGCCTTCCACGAACGTGATGTGGGGCATTGCTGCATACGCTTCCTGCCATTCTCCGTAACACCACACGACTCTGGCAATGGGTGGAGTGATCATGCTGTCGGCGTGTTGAAGGAGCTTCCTGACGAAGTGCGTTTTGCCGGAGCCCGTCGGTCCTGCGATGACGCAGGTGAAGGGATGCTGCCACCGAGGGTCCATGGTTGGAGGTGTATCCGTTGTCGTGGTAACCCGCTCTTGTAAATTTGGTACGAGTGAACTGGAGTGGTGGTGGTGGGCACAACGTCGGTTGTCGTTGTCTGTTCACGTTCAGGGATGATGATGGTGGTGATGGGTACAACGTGGGTCGTCGTCGTTGTCGGTTCACTGTGAGGGATGAAATCCGGTGGGTCTTCAGACGTAGTGGATGTACTTGGTGTAAGTGTGGAGCTTACACTCGTTGTGGCTTGTACACGGGGTGTGGAGGTGGTGGTGACTGGGCTGGATACGACTGGTGCTCTCTGTAGACCGGTTTCACTGGTGGCTGGTGTTCTCAGTTGGTTAAGTAACGTGCTGACATAGGCTACGTCGTAAAACACACCTCCGTACAACACACTCAGCAGGGTTAGCACTAGTACACCAAAGCCCACTTGCACTTTGCGCGTTTTGGAAGACGCTGTGTTCAGAGACGGTTGCACCGTGTTCATGGTTGGACGTGGAATGAAGGAGGACGGTAGTGGTGTCTGGTTTTATAGTCGTTTCACCTGGTTGGCAGCGACCCAGGAATTGAAGGAACTGGGCCAGCCTTGCCATTTGACGAAATGAAACAGTTTGCCACGTCGACGTTCCGTTTTCAAAATCTGCTCCACCGTGCAGTAGTCTTGCGGTGATTTTACGACAGGCTGTAATTCCGGCTCGTAAAACGTGCCTAGCAGCGGTTCCCCTTGAAGATCTTCCAGTTCGTAGACTCGCCGCTGTCGGGGTAGGCGCCGTTTAATCAGGAAGTGCTCATCGCTCCAGTTGGGCAAGTAACTTTTCTCGAACTTGCCCTTGACTTTACTGATCCGTACAGGGTCCCCGACCTTGAACATCTCCTTCGTCGTTCGCTGCGATGGCCTGGGGTACAAGACACGCCGGACTTGGGCTTCATTGCGTTGGGTCACGGTAATGGGGGCTCTCTGTATACTTCGATGATAGGCTCGATTGTAACCCCTCACCAGTTTCGGGAGAACATCGATGTACCGCCTTGTATTCTTATAGGTGAAATATTTATACATACGACCTTTAAATGTCCTGTTGAACCTTTCCACCACGGACGCCTTGGTCTCGTTGTACGTATGGAAGAAGAAGACCTTCTGGGCTTTCAGAAAGGCTTGGAACGGTCTGTTGAGGAATTCCGTGCCTTCGTCGGTTTGCAAATACAAAGGTTTGCGCCCGGTCTTGAAGATGTCTTTGAACGCCGCTATGAGATTCGCCCCCGTTTTCGTCCGGATGGGTACCACCCACGCATACTTGGATAGGATATCGATGCACGTCAAGATATACCGATTCCCATCGTTGTGTTTGGCAAAGGCGCTCATATCGACCAAATCCGCTTGCCACTGGGCATCTATTCCTCCCACGATGACCCGGTTCCGTAGAAAATGGCGACGGACAGCTCGATGTAAGGTATAGGTGTCTTGTATTCTTAACCAATCTCGGACTTGGGTACGTTGTATCCCCTGGGGTTTGGTCGCTCGATAGAGAGCCGACAATGCACTATAGGCCGCCGGACTGTCGGGACTGTAGTATAAGTTATCCAACACCTTCTCCCAGCGCTTCATGGTGACACAATGATGATGGACCCGGAGAGTATGGTTTATTTATAACAAGTTTCTACCACCGTTGTGTTGGTTGACTCAGCTCAGCCGGGTAATCAATGGCCTCGTCGTCGTCGGGTTCATGTAGTTGTTGTTCATGGGGTTCAGCCAGCGCGTCCTCAATAGCACGAGCCCACCCCAACTCGTCTGATGATCGTTCGTCCGGTGTAAACAGCTGGTCCACAATAGGCACCACTTTCTCCAAGGCTGTCCACAGATCGGGGACTAGGGTGAAGCCTCGCGTAGGGTCTTGGTAGCGGCCCAGACGTGCGAAGAAAGGCCCACGGTATACGTAGATGGCATTGTCTATGTGGATGAGGTGTCCGTCGAGCTCGCCGCTCAACACCCGTTTAAATTTGGTCCAGCCGTCACGAGGTAGCGTCACCGTAGTGGATGTGGACTCCGGATCCCACCCACAGACATCCCGGTCTTCCACCAGGGTGACTTTATCTTCATAGACGTGTAACCCCAGCTGGGGTGTAAGGGGCAGGATGGCTCGTAGGACGGATGACATGCTTGCTCCAATGTCGAACGGTGAATGACACACACTCTGTCTGACCCTGGTATTTATAGTGTCAATACCACAGCGCCAGGGTCAATAGGGCACAGACTAGTATGAGGCCAACCAGTCGGTGCTGGTTCCGGCGTGAGCGCTCGTGGTCCATAGCCCGAGCATCAAGGATGGCTGTCATAGTCCAGTAGTGGTGAGTGATGGCACGCCTCTCCATCGAGTGCACTCTGTGGAGGACCGCTTCTGTGAACTCGTTCAGGATCTGGCGTCGTCCCTCGTTGTCGTCGCCATCTGCAAACATGGACCGGACCACTGCTCGGTAACCCGTGAATGAATTCACCACGGTGGCATACTGTAAAATGCGAGTCGCATGGGGCTGGGTCTCCGCCATGGCTCTGCAACCGTAGAAATGAAGGTGTGGGATCCAGAGGGACGTGTTTTATAGACCAGGTCACATCTTGGATATGGCCCATAATGCACCGGGTCAAAATACTCGCTTCTGATTGGACGAGAGCTCTGTGACGTCATCTCATTTGCATAAAAGAGCGGGAATTTCAGTTTTATATACTGCGCATGCGCAGAATGACGATATTTCAACCCCACACCCACCCCATCAGATGCCCCTTCACGAATGCTTCACTTTGGTACCTTACTCGACCCCATTGGACCATGCAGCGTATTTCCAGTCTGGGGACTACTTTTTCTCCGCGGAAGCTTTCTTCCGCGACCGCATCACCGCCAGACCGCATCACCGCGGAGGAATATACATACCCAGGGACCTTTGCCGGAACTATAGTGACCCAGAGTTACCTCCCCCTAGATTGGAACTCTTCAGTGTTGGAGGTGGGAAAGGTCAGTCACGTGACGTCATCTCATTTGCATAAATAAGACCCAATTTGCATTTCAAAAAAATACTCGCTTCTGATTGGACGGGAGCAGTCACGTGACGTCATCTCATTTGCATAAAAAAGAGGGAATTTCAACTTTATATACTACTCACACCCTCCGGGTCCAGCAGTAGCAGCATAACACGAACGGTCTATTGTGTGACAACGAGTCCGTTTTGAATGCACTTGAGGTGCATCCATTTATACCCGTTCAATTTGCCAGATTTTTGCAGTTGCTCGAAAATGAATAAAGCTATCTCCGTCTCATCGGTATAGTACTTCTTACGGTAGAGATGTAAACTTCTAAGCAGTCTTTTTAGACTTGTTTTGCTTATGGTTTCACCATGTTTCGCTAAATAGGCCAGAATTTCGTCTTGCGATAGGCCCAAGTTGAAGTAGACAGAAACTAGCTGGTCTCTTTCTCTCATTGCACACCTGTGAAAGGAAACCAAAATAGGGTCATTCTTAGAGGAGAATAGGCTTAGTGCATGGACAAGAGGCCTAGGGGAAAAGAGCACATGAGCAAAAACTGGTACAGTGTCAGAAGGATTGGGTCAAATTGACGAGGTATTTGGGGTTTAGACGTGACAGTCCCAAAGAAATTGGGTTTTGAAACAAACATTTTGGGTCCTTTTGACCTAACTATTTTGAGTGCGTCACGTCTATACCCTAAAATTCTGACGGTGTAGGGGAGGAGTCTCGAGGGTGAAGGGAAGGTTTAAGATTCATTCGAAGCCCTTACGGTTTATTTCATCTGCATTATTAGTATTTCTTTTAATGTAGTGCGCTGCTGATTTTGGGTTTGGGTGGCGATTTTCAGTGATTTTGCCTGTTTTTCATAGTTGGTTATCTCCCTTTTCTAGGTTAAGCGATGAGAGATTTCCTTTAAAAGCCTTCTAGCAGAGCATTTTGCACAGTAACATCCATTCAATTTAATAAATTTTGATAGATATTGTGATTATCTTCGAACTCTTTGAATTTATGAAAAAGTTAAATAATATGTATATGATTTTTTCATGAATATTCTGCAAAACCGGGGCATTTCCCTATGTTTTCTGGGTTATCAAATGGAGCATGGATCAGTCCACTTAACGTTGCCTGCAGCTAAAAAATGCACACCAACTTATATTTGTTTTTCCTTGTGTTTCATCATATTACACAATTAACAATGCAACAACAAATATTATTCAAAAAGTTAATTAATTTGATTCGCCACCAGTGGGCATCCCTAAGTTTTTGGGGGCCTGTCCAGGCCTTTGGGAGCGGGACCAGATATTTTTCTCATCCTTTCAGTGCTAGGGAGCTGACATTTACAATACTATATACCCTTAGGTCATGCTCTAGCAGAAAATTTAAAAAAAAATCCAAAATGGACACTTTGACGACGTCACTGAGAAGGCATTTTTGGCCGAATTATATGTCAGATTTTTCGAATTTTACCCCTCTGGCAAATTTTGCTCGAAGGGTATTGTCTTCGTCAGCGTCGTCTGACTGTCCGTCTGTCCATCTTTGTTGTGGACACGAATTCTCAAGCAGAATTAGAGCCAAGCATTGTAAATTCATATCCCATATCGAATAAAGGGTCAAAAGCCTATTAAAAATGACTGACCTTGACCTATTTTATCAAGGTCAAATTATAGTATTTGCTACATTTTTTGAAGGATTGAAGCTAGGGTCTCCAAATTTATATTACTTATACAACTGGTGATTGACTAGAAGCCTATCCCAGTTGACTGATCTTGATCTACTTTTTCAAGGTCATATACTGTTTATTATGATCTAACTTGAAGAAATATAGCTAGGCTTTCCAAATTGCGAAGGTCTAGAGGTGTACTGAAGATGACTGACCTTGACGTATTTTATCATGGTCAAATTTTAGTATTTGCTATCTTTTTTGAAGGATTGGAGCAGGGTCTTCAAATTCATATTACTTTTGCAACTAGTGATGGATTAGAAGCCTATCTCATTTGACTGACCTTGACCTTTTTGTGCAAGGCCAAATACTGTTCATTATGATATAACATGAAGAATATAGCTAGGCTTTCCAAATTAATACTGTGTTTAGATCTGGTGATGCTCCAGAGGTGTGCTGAAGATGATTGGCCTTAACCTATTTTATTCTTGACCTATTTTATCCAGGTCAGGTTCTATTTAGTACATATTCCATGAAAGATTATATCTGCATTGCCCAAATTTTTACAACTTATGGCTGGACCTGAAGTCTATTGAAGAATATCACTGAACATGACCTATTTCAAAAAGTCAAATTCTATATGTTAAGTCTAAGATCTCCAAATTCATGTTTCCTATGCAATTAAGTTAGAATTGACCAGAAAATTGTTGAAGATGACTGACCTTGATCTAAATTTTGAAGATAAAATTACTTGATTTGATTATGAGCAAAATAGAAGAGTATATTTAGAGCTAAAAATTTGGTCATGCTCTACCAGAACCCCAGTGCAAAAATTTTCCGATTAATTAAGGCCTTGGCAATAGCTGAACTACAGTCAACCCTACTAGATCACATTTTGTTAATCTTGTTCTTAAAAATACACTGATGATATTATACAATGCATGATTGCTGGGTGTAAACAATAACTGATAGCCGAGGGGTATGGAAGCCCAATGGGTTATTTTTATTTATTTATGTGATTTCTTCGCAAAAACTGCATGATAAATTAGTAGATAATAACTTGATGTGAAACAAAATAGTTTTCTGAAACACACATGAATTTACCCATGATCGGGGTTAGGCAAATAGGTTCAAAATGACCACAATACGATAAATTACCAAGTCAAGTTGTGTCAGAGCTCTATGTCGTTCCGTATATAGGGTAGAGAGTTTTGTAGGGGTGGGTAGGGTGGACATAATGACCCCCGCTTCCCCACCCCACAGGCATGGTATGATTAATATATCTCAGATCTAATGGGGATCTTTCGTATGTCGGTCTCACACGGTATGCGCAGCGACCCACTCTGAGCCTCGCATGCAATTTTTTAGGGGCAATCGATTTCAATTCTCCCTATGCTACACCATAGGGACATGATTTTAATCAGTGACAACTGGTAGAAATTTTGTGAGGGTCAATCAAATAACACTATTGTTTGAATAAAGGAACACAATTTTAAGTTGAATATTTGTCGGATATCGTCAAGTTGCAGGCAATAAAGAACAAAAAACACCCAGAAATCCTCAGACGAACCCCAAGTGGGTGATACCTCACTGAGCAATCTGGCTGTGGCTGATATCGGAAAGCCCCCGGGGATGTGTTTAAATCTTGCATCACCCCCCTCCCCCACACCCCGGTGAATTATATCATGAATTCAAGGTTGGTTGTGAAATTTAACAGACTAATTAATATGGCTAATAACTAGGTCAATCACTAAGATAACGAAAGACAATCACACATACCGTCATATCGTTGCTTACATGTCACGTACGAAGGCAGATATGAAGTCAATCATGAAGAGATTTAATCTAATCATGTGCCGGCTTGCATAGAATGGACAGTCAGTACAGTCTTCATATCGCGAACTATAATACATCGATCGTAAATGTTGTTTATATATAAATTAAGCATAAAATGGGTTAAATGTTACTTTCCCGCCGTTGCACGGACAGAAGAAAGGACAAGTATACACACCAATAAACATCCTCTATAACACATTCGCCCGTTAGAAAGATGGAACGTCTTCTATGTACTGGTGTCTTGTTGGTCACAGGCGTGTTGATGCTCACAGTACCGAGAAAATTAGTTGAATGCTCATCCAACTTATCTCGAAATTTCGACTTAGTATCTCGAAATTTCGACATAGTAACTCGAAATTTCGACTTAGTATCTCGAAATTTCGACTTAGTAACTCGAAATTTCGACTTAGTATCTCGAAATTTCGACTTAGTAACTCGAAATTTCGAGTTAGTATCTCGAAATTTCGACTTAGTAACTCGAAATTTCGACTTAGTATCTCGAAATTACGACTTAGTAACTCGAAATTTCGACTTAGTATCTCGAAATTTCGACTTAGTAACTCGAAATTCCGACTTAGTATCTCGAAATTTCGACTTAGTATCTCGAAATTTCGACTTAGTATCTCGAAATTTCGACTTAGTATCTCGAAATTTCGACTTAGTATCTCGAAATTTCGACTTAGTAACTCTAAATTTCGAGTTAGTATCTCGAAATTTCGACTTAGTAACTCTAAATTTCGAGTTAGTATCTCGAAATTTCGACTTAGTATCTCGAAATTTCGACTTAGTATCTCGAAATTTCGACTTAGCATCTCGAAATTTCGACTTAGTAACTCGAAATTTCGACTTGGTATCTCGAAATTTCGACTTACTATCTCGACATGTCAAAAAAGGTCTCACATTAGCATGGCCCATGGACGCTTCCTGGAGGCGCCTAGGGGCCATATTAAGATTTTTTTTTCCAGGTATATTAAGTCGACTTAGAAACTCGAAATTTCGACTTAGTATCTCGAAATTTCGACTTAGTATCTCGAAATTTCGACTTAGTAACTCGAAATTCCGACTTAGTATCTCGAAATTTCGACTTAGTATCTCGAAATTTCGACTTAGTATCTCGAAATTTCGACTTAGTATCTCGAAATTTCGACTTAGTATCTCGAAATTTCGACTTAGTAACTCTAAATTTCGAGTTAGTATCTCGAAATTTCGACTTAGTAACTCTAAATTTCGAGTTAGTATCTCGAAATTTCGACTTAGTATCTCGAAATTTCGACTTAGTATCTCGAAATTTCGACTTAGCATCTCGAAATTTCGACTTAGTAACTCGAAATTTCGACTTGGTATCTCGAAATTTCGACTTACTATCTCGACATGTCAAAAAAGGTCTCACATTAGCATGGCCCATGGACGCTTCCTGGAGGCGCCTAGGGGCCATATTAAGATTTTTTTTTCCAGGTATATTAAGTCGACTTAGAAACTCGAAATTTCGACTTAGTATCTCGAAATTTCGACTTAGTATCTCGAAATTTCGACTTAGTAACTCGAAATTTCGACTTAGTATCTCGAAATTTCGACTTAGTATCTCGAAATTTCGACTTAGCATCTCGACATTTCAAAAAAGGTCTCACATTAGCATGGCCCATGGACGCTTCCTGGAGGCGCCAAGGGGCCATATTAAGATTTTTTTTCCAGGTATATTAAGTCGACTTAGTAACTCGAAATTTCGACTTAGTATCTCGAAATTTCGACTTAGTATCTCGAAATTTCGACATAGTAACTCGAAATTTCGACTTAGTATCTCGAAATTTCGACTTAGTAACTCGAAATTTCGACTTATTAACTCGAAATTTCGACTTAGTATCTCGAAATTTCGACTTAGCAACTCGAAATTTCGACTTAGTAACTCGAAATTTCGAGTTAGTATCTCGAAATTTCGACTTAGTAACTCGAAATTTCGACTTAATAACTCGAAATTTCGAGTTAGTATCTCGAAATTTCGACATAACATACTATCTCGAAATTTCGACTTAGTATCTCGAAATTTCGACTTACTATCTCGACATTTCGAAAAAATATTTCTCGTCATGACCCCTAGACGCTTCCGTAGTACGGCATTTTCTGCGGGTGAATTTTATGTGCTAGCGTGTTGTTTTGGGCTTCTATTTTTAAGCGAATACCTATATTTATTTTCTCTGTCACCCAAAAACCCACTTTGCCGAAAAAATTTCAGAAACGGCAGAAAACAGTGCCAGCCAGCTATGTTGTCATATACAAACGTTTGACCACGTGGCTATGTTTTTCTTTCCTAAGACCCGGATGTGACATGCGCACTTGAAACCCCAATATACCTTATACAAAAGTGATTATCTATCATTCATGGGATGTGAGATTAATGTTAAATGTACAGTTATTCAGTATAGCTCTTCGGAATAACTGTCCGACTTGACCAGGTTGAGCAGCTTCGTCACGGCGTTGATGATGGCATAGCACTTGGGCCAAGCTTGCGCTTGTACACGGTTCCCGCAATCTTAATAAATTAATATCCTATCGATGCTCCCCAATCGTACATGTCGCTATATAGGATCTTACGTATTTCAATTGAACTTGGTGTTCTGAGCGCCCATACCATGGATATTTGATAGCGTTATGATATCATGGTCGCATCCGGACTCATCCGTTTGAAGTCAGGGAGGGGAGATAGTTTCACTCTGTCCATTTACCCCCAATGTTTACACTAAAGATCAGTCAATATATCTACCCCGTAGTATGGTGCCACAATGTCGGGACCGCGGCGACATGAAAAGACACCCCGCCAGCGAGCTGGTTAATTCGGCTGGGCCAACCAAAAATTCTTTGTCATCAATGTTCCCTTCCAAACACTATGAAGCATTCTCGGGATTGGTTAACACGCGAGTTAGTGCAAGCCTGTTAGATCCTACAACCATCATATCGAAATGGGAGCATATAGGATTTAATTTTAATTAAATTGCCGGTTCCCGCTTCATAATATCTTCAGCTAACACAACCGCAATATATTATGCCTTCGTAACAGTGAGATCATGACCCATGAAAAAAAAATGTTTCAGATCTGAAAAAGAATTTCCTTTTACCTCTCTCCTATCATTATTCTGGCTTGAAATATGGCTCGACTGCAGCTATTCTGTCATTTATAGGCCATACACTCACCTGTTCACCCAGTTTTGTTCAGGTATATATAGGCCTAACATGATACGCATCAATCCACGATCTACGTTTTTATTAATCAGAAAATTTGTTCGATCTGTTTCAGATGTAAATGTATCCTGGAATATTTCAGACGAAAGACACATCGATAGATGATGGTGACGAAACAGCCAAATGTACAACCGTGTTTAATCTGGTATTACCTCAGGGGTTCAGCAAATTTAATTCACATTTCAGACAGTAGTATAATTGAATAAGTAGACAGAAAACCTATTAGTTTATTCAGTCTTTTATTTTTTAAACTTTCAATCCCAACCAACTATCCCGATTTCCACTTCAGTTGCTATAAAATTTCCGCCTATGATCTCGGCTATCTTACGTAAACGTCTCTTCTGACATTCAACGTTTGTGTCACTAATCAGATCAGAAGTACCGTAATATCTTTACTAATAGTGTACAAAAACTCACTCAAAAATTCTAATTTTCAAGGACTTTCTATGCCTTTAATTTTCAATATAAAAATCAGGCAACATTACAAACTTTTAAGGACCCGTGCGAATCATGTAATATTATATGACGTTGACCTGTGTCGCGTAACCCAATGGAAATATTATGACCTTGATCTCCACGTAACATCGACTGGATGTGGCCTTCGATCTGGATGTGACCCTTCACTCGGATGTGACGTCGCCTCTCAGCCTCATTTCCAGTTTTATTTCCCCCACCACCTCAGAAATTCCGCTTTCCCTACTGCTTAGTTTTACCTATAGACTGTCATTTGTGCAGAACATGTATATTGTTTTCTTGGCCAGTGACAACAAATACCTTGCCGGATTGTACTTGCTTTGGAGTAACTGTGCTGATTCGTTACGTTAACCTATATATAGCAAGAACTGCTGCCTATTGTAATCTAAAGTACGGGCTGCTCCCCAGCACCGGAAGTGGGTCAACATGTGCTCGCTGTAAACTGTTGGGTCCAGACCACTATTAAATTTTACATTGACGGCAATGTTAAAAGCTGCTAACGAAATTGCATCTCCCCGATTGATTAATTAAGTCTAGACTCCCATATTTCGGCAAGAAGTACCTTTATTCAAGTGCTACAACCGGACAGGCTTCTTGACGGGGGTCGCCCATCGAAATTTTGAGTTATGCGCGCTCGTACAAATTACGTCACAATTTTGGCTTTTTTCTCTGCTTTCAGAAAGCGGTGCACAGGCACCCAAATAGTCCCTCTTAGCAACTCCTTATTAGGCCTTGAGTTAAAATCAAACTCACAGCGGAACCAAACACATATCATACTCCAATCACCCACCACTGGCCTTCAATTATTCCTCGCAACAGAGACTGGAAAAAATATTGAAAACAATTCACTTCTCTGGCAGAGGTTGCCTAAACCGGCACTATTACCGGCACTATTTTTAATAGTGGTCTGGTTGATGTCGTCTGGTTGATTTCGTCTGCTTGCACGGATATTAAATGCGGCTATTTCCATGAACTATTGACTCGGTCCATTCATGATGGTAACTATACATGATAGTTTATGTCAATATACCGGAATTAAATATGTACCGGTACGTAAATATGCCATGACTGGTATCCATATCGTTGATATACGTTCATCCACGTCGATAATTACATCCAGTGAGCTAAAAGAAGAACCTTTGTTCGAGAACTCTTTTAAAATATTTAGATCAGCCTATCCCATCATACACTTTATTCGAACTCTGACTAGGTACACATCTCAAGATCGCGCACATTTAAAAGACATTTCCTGGCAATTTACCCATTGTTTCGGGATCTGCAATTCATAGGTATTCATTGTAGTCTTTCGAGTAATGAAAATCTCCAGACTTTAATATACAGCCTCAGCTTCGACATAATCTACTATAATTTGCTTCAACGGTAAATAAGTTGGGCCGGTCTCCTAGCGTGGTGTTGTACCTTGATTGGATAACAGATATCGCGGATCCACACGGCTCACAGACATGATTATCACTCTCATTTTTCTCGCGATGGCCTGTATCTCTATCGGTAAGTGAAAACATTGACAACATCACATCTAACCTAATGAAAACATGAATTCAGCTGACATCATGAAAGCCCAGTTAACATCATAAAAAAAACCATTCCATATCTAGGAAACATTGATACACAATAACATCATATAAACATTGATAACCAGTTCACATCATGAACACACTGATACCCAGCTATAAACACTACGGAAAAACACTCAGAGCTAGCCACCATGATACCTAGTTAACATCATGAATACGTTGATACTGAGCTAACATCAGTAGCACATTGATACCCGATAACACCAGAAAATACCAAGATCATCAAACATTGAGGTCCATCGAACATCATTAACGCGTCGTTACCCAATAACATCACCAAGTATCCAGTCAATATCATGGAAACTTTGATACCCAGCTAACATCTAAGAAAAAACACAGATAAACAAAATGAATATATTGAAACCCAGCTGACATCGTAAAAACATTCAAGATCAGTAACATCTGAAAATACCAGTTAATATCATGACTTTGATACCAGTATATGAACACATTGATATTCGGGTAATATTGCGAAAACATTGATACCCAGAAAAAATGATTATAACTTTGATACCCAGTTAATCAGCATGAACATGGGGATACCCAGCTAACGCCATGAATACTCACTAACGTCAGGATTAGAAACATGACCATGAACATGGAGATACCCAGCTAACGCCATGAATACTCACTAACATCAGGAATAGAAACATGACCATGAACATGGAGATACCCAGCTAACGCCATGAATACTCACTAACATCAGGATTAGAAACATGACCATGAACATGGGGATACCCAGCTAACGCCATGAATACTCACTAACGTCAGGATTAGAAACATGACCATGAACATGGAGATACCCAGCTAACGCCATGAATACTCACTAACATCAGGAATAGAAACATGACCATGAACATGGAGATACCCAGCTAACGCCATGAATACTCACTAACATCAGGAATAGAAACATCACCATGAAAACATTGATGCTCGGCTAGTTCCACAAAAAACATTGATGCAGAGTAACATCTGAAAATACCCAGTTAATATCATGAAAATGTTGATATCATCAAGAAAAACATTGGTATAAAGGTAACGTTACATGACCAATTGATACCCAGACATATTCAAAATACCGTCTGTGTCCTGTTAGCGTCTCTAAAACATATATACACAGTAACGTCTGGAAATACCCTGTCGATATTACGGAAACTTTGATATCATCATTAACACATTGAAATCCAGGTAGTATCACGAAAACAGTGATAAACAGATATAGCGATGATAACATTAATACCTATCTAATATCATGAAAACATTGATACTAAGACAACAGTGAAATCATCGATACCGAAGTAACATCATGAAAACATTGATATCCCAATAACATAAAAAAACTCATTTCCAGTTAACATGAAAAAACATTGATAATATAGTGAGTTTGTTTTTCTCGATTTGTAAAATCCTGTTATACATTGATTGATCACGTATGTGATATGAGAGGTGATACCATATTTTCTAGGAACCCATTATGCCACTGCGAGCGCAGTCCATAACAAGAGCTTCTGTCCGTGATATGGCCAATCCAGGTTAATAAGGTGGGAGTGGCATATCAAGGGCACTGTCCCTCATACAGACACGGCCGCCATTATGGTTTCGCTCCTCTTCGAGTGAAGAGGGTGAACAAGTTGAGGGAAATCAGCAATATCATGGGCAACTTCATGAGTCACCCGAAGGTTCTTTCTTAGCCCCATGCTATACAGTCCATCTCCAGGTCCTCCCATTAGGGTGAATGGATGAGTGCCTGACGAGGCATAACAACCGCCTTGCCGAATAAGATCATGTTTAGATAATTATTTGTGCTTGGATATCTACAGGACGTGTATGCCATCCCCGGAGGAAGGAACTCGTCCCATTTGTGTTATTGATTTCCACAATACACTGTCAACTAGTTGCCACAGTTTTGTTGAATCTCTCGACAGTCTCATTTGATTGAGATCACATGCAAGAGATTCCAGTCTTGATAATTTGGAGAAGTTCACGAGTTTGTAACGGTGTTCCAAATCTGCATATAAAGTTGTCTAATAATGCCTGAGATGTGACCAGTGTTTCCATCCTCTATTTGCCTCAACTTTACTTCACTGGGTGTCCAACTTTCCAGTAATACTATGCTTTGTTTAGGTTCCTCCGTTACTGGTGTCTTACATCTGCTTACTGCCATCGATTGCCCTGCAATATCTCCATTGTGTTCGTCATCAGTTTGAAACTGAGTATCTGCCGTTTGACAGATAACCTCTTCTAAGTCGGTCATTCGTCTGCTGTTGGTTAACACATGCCGAATATCGTCTTCATCACAATGCATCCGCATTAGCATGACTGGGTCCAGCCCGATGTGTTATCTCTGAATTGTGTGTCCTTAATACCTCCAACCACCTGGCAGTTTGACCATTGTTTTTTTCATCCAACTCACAGCGGCATTATCAGTTCTCAATACGATGTTCTGCCCATAAAGAATTGGATGGAAGTGGTTGAGTGCAACAACAACATCAAGTAGGTCTTTCTGGTGACGCAGTATACCCACTCGTATACCCACTCGGGCTCATGTAAGCTATGACTCGCTCTGTGTCACTCTGTTCCTGGGACAACACGGCCCCCATTGCCTGCTCACTGGCATCAGTGTCCACAATTACAACCTGTTTGGGAGTGGGTATGTCAGTATGGGGCGAGGGTCAAGAAGGATTCCTTAGGCTCCTTGAATGACTTGTCACACTCGGCATTCCAGCTGAATGTAGCCCCTTTCTCTGTAAGCTTATGAAGAGGTTGTGCCCTTGTCGCGATCCCGCCGAAGAAACGACGGTAATATGAGCATAATCACAGGAAGCTCCTAACTTGTTTAGAATTCAATGGTTGAGACCATTCTTGTACTGTTGATAATTTTTCAGGGTCTGTCTGAATACCCTCTTGAGATAATACGTATCCTAGATATTTTATTGATCTTTGGAAGAGAATACAGTTTAAGGGTTATAGTTTCAAGTTTGCCTCCTTGAGCCTCTTGAAGACTCGTCTCCGTCTCTTTATCACCTTCTCGAAAGATTGATAAAGACGGTAGAGCTACATCAGATGTACTTGGCACAGACTGAGAAGGTGATAAGGCGCCCAAGCTGATGAAAGGTGACCAAGAACCATAATCAATAGCAACAACAAAATTGCTGCAAGACAGGACAAATGGGTATATCATTGGATAGATAAGAAAGATAACAGTAGTAGGTAAAAGGCATTTAAAGTTAACTTTCACCCGGATGTAGAGGTCATTTGGAGAGGATTTGAGGAGGAGAGGTCAAGTGCACTATAGTTCCGGCAGAATCACCAAAAAGCTACCTCCAACACAGGAGAGTTCCAATTGTTGCAGGGAATGTATTCATCCGCGGTGATGCGGTCTGGCAGCGGTTTTGGCGGTGATGCGGTCGCGGGAAAACCTTCCGCGGAGAAAAAGTAGTCCCTAGATAAAATGGTCCGATTGGGTCGAGTGAGGTATCAAAGTGAAGCATTCGTGAAGGGGCATCTAATGGGCTGGGTGTGGAGTTGAAATAGCGGCATTCTGCGCATGCGCGGTGGCCAAAGGGTATGAAAATAGCCGTTTTGGGATGTAGGGGAGCCACTAATGGGCCGATGGAGTCGTATGAGGTATCAATGTGAAGCCTATGTGAGGGGGCATCTGACTGGACTAGTGGCTCGGGCGTTGTCACCATTCTGCGCATGCGCAGACAGGGAATTGTGGAAAAAGGGTATGGAAATAGACGTGTTGGGATCTAGGGGAGTCCCTAATGGTCCAATGGAGTTATATGAGGTATCAATGTGAAGCTTAGGTGAGGGGGCATCTGACTGGACTAGTGGCTCGGCCGTTGTCACCATTCTGCGCATGCGCAGACAGGGAATTCTGGGAAAAGGGTGTGGAAATAGACGTTTTGGGATCTAGGTGAGTCTCTAATGGGCCGATGGAGTTGTATGAGGTATCAGTGTGAAGCATTCGTGAAGGGGCATCCCATGGGCTGGGTGTACGATTGAAATATCGGCATTCTGCGCATGCGCGGTGGCCAAAGGGTATGAAAATAGACGTTTTGGAGCTAGGGGAGTCCCTAATGGACCAATGGGGGAATATGAGGTATCCAAGTGAAGCATTCGTGAAGGGGCATCTGATGGGCTGGGTGTGGGGTTGAAATATCTGCATTCTGCGCATGCGCGGTGGCCAAAGGGTATGAAAATAGACGTTTTGGGATCTAGGGGAGCCCCTAATAGGCCGATGGAGTTGTATGAGGTATCCATGTGAAGCCTATGTGAAGGGGCATCCAGTCATGGGTGGGTGCATGTCAAATTTTTCTTGAAAAAAAAATACGGAACACAGACTTTATCGAAAAATCCGGGAAAATGCCTTTATGGGGTATGAGGGGTATATAGGTCGCCGGGCTTAACGGGGCTGGCCTAGCAATAGAGTTATCTCCCCCTAGTTCCAGGGTGGGTGTATGTAAAATTTTTCCTGAAAAAATACGGAACACGGACTTTATCCTAAATTACGGAAAATGCCTATATGGGGTACGGGGGGGTATAGGACCATCCTGGGAAACCTACTTCTCGACATTTGCGGTACAGGTTGTGGGGTCTCGTTTTCTTAGTCTCGTCAAGACAAACATGATAGGAAGTTTCGCCGAGCGAATCATTGAAATTTTTGGAAAAGTACCATATAGCCCATATAGTCCCATACTAACATTTTCTCTAGCCAAGTCGACGTACATCACGTTGCTCTGTACATTGCCTTGGCATACTTCTCTAGTAAAGTTGAAACGTGAATCCTCATCGATGAGTGGAATGCAGAGACGGCTTGCTGCATCCAATCAGATTGCGCGTTACGTACGGGTAGCAGTTGATTACCTGTATGGAGGTTCCCACTAAGAACGAGCTGTGTCGAATGTGTGGGGAAATTCTGCCGAAACAAAAAACAGGAGAAGCATTTTCACGGCCACTTTCGGTGTTCTGATCAGTTGAATCAGCTTTTGGACGCGCTGCACGGTCGAACGATAACGAATCGCCCTACGAGTGTGGTCGACTTGAAATTGAAGGGGAACAACTCCTGGAGGCAAAAAGTCGCTCATCGTTAAAACTTCCGCTAGGTGGCGCAGAGCAGTACTCCTCTGCCACCAGCCAAGAATGTCAAGGCAGCGTAGAGAGCTTTGCGATGTAGTTGACTTGTCTGGTGAAGATGCATACTAGGGGTCTAGGACCGATGTTTGTCCCACTGGGAAACCTACTTCTATACATTTGCGGTAGGGTTGTTTGGATTTGTTTTCTTAGTCTGGTCATTTAGAACATGATAGGAAGTGTCCCGGAGGGAAGCGGTGAAATTTTTGAAAAAAGTCACCGAGACCCATATAGACCCATATAGGCCCATACTGGGGTATAGGACCAGTGTTTGTCCCACTGGGAAACCTGCTTCTAGACATTTGCGGTAGGGTTGTTTGGATTTATTTTCTTAGTCTCGTCATTTAGAACATGATAGGAAGTGTCCCGGAGCGAAACGGTGAAATTTTTGAAAAAGTCACCTAGACCCATATAAACCTATATATATATATAGTCCCATACTGGGGGTATAGGACCGATGTTTGTGCCACTGGGAAACCTACTTCTATACATTTGCAGTAGGGTTGTTTGGATTTATTTTCTTAGTCTCGTCATTTAGAACACGATAGGAAGTGTCCCGGAGCGAAACGGTGAAATTTTTGAAAAAAGTCACCGCGGCCTGGGTAAGCCCATAGGCCTATAGTGCATGGCTATGGGTGTATAGGGCCATACGGGGTGGACATGTTGGAGTCTAGGTGAGTCCCTAATGGTCCAATGGGGTCGAGTGAGGTCTTATTTTGAAGCTCTCGTGGAGGAGCACTTGACTACACTAATGGTTCGTTCGTGTTCAATAGTCTGCGCATGCGCAGACTGGCCCGTAGTATAGAAAGCAGGCATTTTGGGGGGTATGTGGGTGTGTGTTTGGGTTAGAGATGGGCTATTCACGGTTCGAATGGGCCGTGTGATGTATCCATGTGAAGCCTATGTGAGGGAGCCTCTGATGGCGTGGGTGTGGGGTTGAAATATCGTCATTCTGCGCATGCGCAGCCTGGCCGTAGTATGGAAATAGACGTTTTTGGAGTCTCGCCGAGCCCCTCATGGGCCTATTGGGTCGAGTGAGGTATCCATGTGAAGGCTAGATGTGGGGGCTAGACTAATTATATATTCTGTATTATACAATCGGATAGCGGTTGTCGTGAATAGCAACAAGTTCAGCAATGTTTATATAGTTTATTATCCCCAATGTTACATCATACCCAGGCTGGGGGAGCCGCCCTGGGTATGTTTAGTATGTTAACAGCAAAACAAATTGAAATATCAAACATCATGTTTTATTATTTAACGCACCGTCACATTAGGTACAAGTGTTTACTGAGCTCAAGTCAACGATCAGCATGTAGACATAGAGAGCATGTGCGGCATGTTATGGTATTCATCAGTGCGCGGGTGACGCATTCAACCGATGGCGGTGGTCGGTCAGCTTGGTCAGGAAAAACGTGATATTGGTTACCCTCTCTACCACCCATTGTATGTTGGGGCGTTGACGATGTGCCCATCTCAAGGGTTCCACGGTGTCCAGTATCTCCAGCATCGTCTCTAGTGACCTCCGGTTAATGATGGTGAACGGCTGGTCAGACACATAGATATTATTGCCGGGATAATAATACCGTAACTGGCCCGTCTTTTTGTGACGTAAGATGTACCCGAAAGCGACATTCAATTTGAAGGCCGTAGTTTGATCTTTGAAGATGGCTTCCACGTAGCTGCGTAGACAGGTGCGGTTGGTCAGTGGAAAATTGTAAATATCTTGAATAGGGCCATGAGGGTGGAAACAGTGCCGTGTCATGGACCAATGGCGCCGATCGATGTCACTCACTAGATGGTTGTCCTGTAAGAGATCGCCCAGAAAATGTTCGATGTTGTCAGGCGCATGACTCGAAACCCGTAACGCTGGGGTCCGGCTGGATATCCAGGCTCTTCTGAACTGTGGGTATAGGCGGGCTCTCCTTCATCGCATCACCATTGGCGTTCGTCTCCCCGGGCTTATCTTCACTGGGTCTTACCTTCCGCGGCTCCTCTTCAGTAGGAAGTTGTCGCTCAAACCGTAGAGACGGGCCATGAATCAAACGCTGATGCCGTCTTAACTGACTGCGTCGTTTGAAGAGTTGACCACAATCCTCGCATGGACGCTTGCGTCGGTCATGAATTGAACGTTCGTGGCGCAGTAACTGATCCTCCCGATTAAATGATCCTGCGCAGGTTATACAAGTATACCGTGCATCGTTGTGGGTGGAGGCCTCGTGGCGTCGTAAATTATCTAGACGAGTAAACTGCCTCTGACAAGTTGTGCAAGTGAACACCTTGGTGGAATCGCCCAGAAAATGTTCGATGTTGTCAGGCGTATGACTCTGTACCGGGGCATGAATCAAACGTTGGTGTCGCAGCAACTGACTGCGTCGTTTGAAGAGTTGACCACAATCCTCGCATGGACGCTTGGCTGGCCCATGAATTGAACGTTCGTGGCGCAGTAAATGATCCTCCCGATTAAATGACCGTGCGCAGGTTATACAAGTATACCGTGCATCGTTGTGGGTGGAGGCCTCGTGGCGTCGTAAATTATCTAGACGAGTAAACTGCTTCTGGCAAGTTGTGCAAGTGAACATCTTGGTGGTTGACAGAGTGTCTGATGAAACGGCCAGGCCGCTTCCCTTTTATAGCACGCTAGCTGGTGATCTATTTTTAGCACACTCTACCCCCAAGTCGAGGATCGTCATCAGTACGAGTAGTAGCGAAAGTGGGCATTTTTTAGCAGTGAAGGATGTTACTTGGTGTAGACATGGACCATCCGCGGTGCGAATGCGTCGTGTGAGGTGTCATCTTGTAGCAACGGCCACCAACGCCATTCTTAATGCTTCAACGCCCTGGTGAAATAGCTCAGAAGCTCTGATATTCCATGGAATTGTCACTAATTCTTCGAAATGCAGTGACGGCCGTCAACGCCCGTCGCTACACCTTAACACTCTAACATAACGCCATGATATAGACCGAAGAGAGAACAACAACAGCAACAACAACAACAAGGATGACACATGAGAGAACAACAACAACAAGAAGTTTTTTCATATAGTTTAGTCTCCCCAATGTTACATCATACCCACGCTGGGGGAGCCGCGTCGGGTATATTTACAATTCAAGAAGATTCTTATCCAATCAGAGGCCACCATTTGCATCTGTCATATTCGTTCCTGTCCGTTAGATGTATTCTCGGCTACTCTTGTCCAATCAGAAGTCGCCATTTCAGAAAGTTCCATCTTCGGCCATGTTCGCTCTGAACCGTTTGTTCTAATCGTCATCGGGCAGGCCAGGATACCGTTGAGGAAACATATCCTCAGATAGTTGTTTGTGCATTCTGAGTATCTATTAGTGCATGGGTGAATACTTTCATCCGATGGGGGTGGTGGGTCAGTTTAACCACGAAGAACGTAACATTGGTGACCCTCTCCACTATCCACTTGGTGTTGGGACGCTGTTCATAGGCCCATTCCAAGGGATCCACAGTGTCCAGTTGGGCCAGCATCGTCTCTAGCGACGCCCGATTGGTAATGGTGAAAGGATGGTCGTACACTGGGTTGATGGCACTGGAATAGAAATAGCACAATTCACGCGTCATCTTATGGCATAAGATGTACCCAAATGCTACATTTAATGTGAAGGACGTAGGTTGGTCATTGAAGATGGCTTCCACATAGCTGCGTAGACGGGCGAGGTCGGTCAGTCGGAAATTGTACAAGTCCAATATAGGGCGATGACGGTGGAAGCAGTGTCGGATCATGGACCAATGGCGTCGATACATCTCACTCACTGGATGCTCTTCGGGTAAGAGATCGCTGGGAACATCCACCGCATCTTCCAGAAAATGTTCGTTGTTGTCAGGCGTATGACTGGAAACAGTAATGCTAGGGACCGACTGGATATCTAGGCTCTTCTGAGCTGTGGATATAGGCGGGCTCTCCGTGATCGCATCACCAGTGGCATTCTCCTCCCCGGGTTCATCTTCAGTGGATCTGTCCCTCCTGGGTGCCTCTTTAGTGGGAAGTTGTCCCTCATACCGTGGTGACGGACCATGATTCAAACGCTCATGCCGTTTTAACTGACTGGGTCGTTTGAAGAGTTGACCACATTCTTCGCATGGACGCTCGGGTGGCCCATGAATTGAACGTTCATGGCGCTGTAAATGATCAGGGCGCTGAAACGACAGTGTAGGCCTACATATCGTACAGCTATACCGGGCGGTTCCATCGTGCTTGGTAGCCTCATGGCGGCGCAAGTCGCACCGGCGAGTGAATGATTTCGAGCACGTTGTACAAGTGAACATATTGGTGGTTGACAGAGTGTCTGATGAAACGGCCAGGCCGTTTCCTTTGTATAGCAAGCTAGCTGTTGATCTATTTTTAGCACAATCAGTTCGACTTGGACGTCAGCGACAAGGACTCGGATGTAGTCGCGGACGTCAGCGACAAGAACCCGGATGTAGGCGCGGACGTCAAACAGGTGCACGCTTCTGTGGTGCACCATGTACCCTAGGATGTTCACGAATGTTCCACCATCCCGGCCTTCTATCAGGCCCAGGTCAGAAGCTCTCATGGCCTGCATGTGAATGGTCAGTCATATTGTGCGTATGCATGTGTGCGTCAGTGTGTATGCATCTGTGTGTGCGTGTGTGTGTGTGTGTACGTGTGTATGTGTGTATGCGTCTGTGTGTATGTATCTGTGTGTATGTGGATGTATGTGTCTGTGTGTATACGTCTGTGTGCGTGTGTGTGTGTGTGTGTGCTTGCGTGTGTACGCGTGTGTGTGTGGGCTTGCGGGTGTGTGTGTGTGTGTGTGTATGTACGCGTGTGCGTGTATGCGTGTATGTGTATGCGTCTGTGTGTATGTATCTGTGTGTATGTGGGTGTATGTGTGTGAGTGCGTGTGTGTATGCATGTGTGTGTATGCGTCTGTGTGTGCTTGCGAGAGGGTGTGTGCGTGTGTGTATGCGTGCGTGTGTATGTGTATGCTTGTGTGTACTGGTGTGCGTGTATGCGTGTATGTGTATGTGTGTGTGACTGTATGTGTGTGTATGTATGTGTGTGAGTGCGTGTGTGTATGCATGTGTGTGTATGCGTCTGTGTGTGCTTGCGAGCGCGTGTAAGGGTGTGTGTATGCGTGCGTGTGTATGTGTATGTTTGTGTGTGTACGCGAGTGCGTGTACGCGTCTGTGTGTATGTGTGTGCGTGTGTGTATGCGTGTATGTGTGTATGCGTGATGTGGCGGTGATTACGAGCTTGGTAGGATTCTAGAATAACCTGGGAAGGATGGGCAGTTCCATTTGGACCAATCAGCGGCCGAGAAAAAGAACCAATCAGCGGTCGAACAATCAGCCAATCGATAAGCACCGGATTTTTCCATACATCGGGGACTTGGGGTCCCTACGGTAGTCTTTCGACGCGGTCCGCAGATTAGCCGCCATTAGCCGCCATTGTGGGGAAAAACCCCAGACAAACACAAACAAGTTTGGACATGTCCAAAGGTCACGCCTCATTCACCCAAACCGGAAGTGACGTCATATGCAAATTTCTGAGGTCAAAGGTCAATAAGGCTCGATTTAACGGGACACTGGCATTATTGACCTTTGACCAAGTGTGAGGTCACTTCCGCTTCCTTTCATGTGACCGGAACTGACCTTTGACCCCGGCGCGTGCGGTGTAAAGGTTTCCACCGGTGGAAACCTTTGCGCGCCCGCACACACACCAGCAAGCCCACACACACACGCGTACACACGCAAGTCCCTATTAGGGGCTCCCCTAGATCCCAAAACGTCTATTTTCATATCCTTTGGCCACCGCGCATGCGCAGAATGCAGATATTTCAACTCCACACCCAGCCCATCAGGTGCCCCTTCACGAATGATTCACTTTGATACCTCATATGACCCCGTTGGTCCATTAGGGACTCCCCTAGCTCCAAAACGTCTATTTTCATACCCTTTGGCCACCGCGCATGCGCAGAATGCCGATATTTCAATCGTACACCCAGCCCATCGGATGCCCCTTCACGAATGCTTCACACTGATACCTCATACAACTCCATCGGCCCATTAGGGGCTCACCTAGATCCCAACACGTCTATTTCCACACCCTTTTCCCAGAATTCCCTGTCTGTACATGCGCAGAGTGGTGACAACGGCCGAGCCACTAGTCCAGTCAGATGTCCCCTCACCTAAGCTTCACATTGATACCTCATATAACTCCATTAGACCATTAGGGACTCCCCTAGATCCCAAAACGTCTATTTCCATACCCTTTTCCCACAATTCCCTGTCTGCGCATGCGCAGAATGGTGACAACGCCCGAGCCACTAGTCCAGTCAGATGCCCCCTCACATAGGCTTCATATTGATACCTCATACGACTCCATCGGCCCATTAGGGACTCCCCTAGACCCTAAAATGTCTATTTCCATACCCTTGGGCCACCGCGCATGCGCAGAATACCGCTATTTCAACCCCACACCCAGCCCATCAGATGCCCCTTCACGAATGCTTCACGTTGATACCTCATATGCCCCCATCGGACCATTAGTGGCTCCCCTACATCCCAAAACGGCTATTTTCATAACCTTTGGCCACCGCGCATGCGCAGAATGCCGCTATTTCAATGCCACACCCAGCCCATTAGATGCCCCTTCACGAATGCTTCACTTTGATACCTCACTCGACCCAATTGGACCATTTTATCTAGGGACTACATTTTCTCCGCGGAAGGTTTTTCCCGCGACCGCATCACCGCCAAAACCGCTGCCAGACCGCATCACCGCGGATGAATACATTCCCTGCAACAATTGGATCTCTCCTGTGTTCGAGGTAGCTTTTTGGTGATTCTGCCGGAACTATAGTGCACTTGACCTCTCCTCCTCAAATCCTCCCCAAATGACCTCTACATCCGGGTGAAAGTTAACTTTAAATGCCTTTTACCTACTACTGATAACGTTACGGGAGGGTGTTTCTTGGATGGAAAGCGCCCCTCCTAAATATAAATATCAAAGGTAGTATATATTGCTGTGAAAGTATTATAAATAGACTCAGCGTCATTCAAAATCCCCAATCGACTCCAAGATTGTGAAACTCGGCTCACTATTAGCGAGCTAGTGATAAATGGGTCCTGAGGGATCACAGAGGGGGGTCTATGGCTCGGAAAATTTGAACCCTATCATTTCCCCATAGTTTGACCCCAAATCAATCCGATAAAACAAAAAAAAAAGCTGTGTTTTATGACATCTCATACCAAATTATTCACGTTCATAAAGTTAGACCGCGGTTCGCAGTTCGCAGTTCATTATTCGAGGAGACCAGCAATTATTTCCTCAGATATGGAAATCTACATTTTTTTATTATGAGTACTTTGAACTCCAAACTCTGTATAGCAAGAGAGAATGTCATGCTCTATATCTTTGCATATTCATATCCCAAATCTGACGCCAGGGGGCGCTGCTAGGGGCGTTGTTATGAGTCGCTGAATGACTGGTCCCGAATAACGAACTGCGAACCGCGGTCTAACTTAACTATTCCCCTGTACGTTTACGTTCCCGAAGAAAACGCCTGCATCTGGCATCTCCCCAAATTATAACGCTACAGGTATATTAAACTTAAAGAAATGAACGAAAGTTTGGACGGAATAATAGAGTGATACTTTCGTATACGTGCGCCTGGCCCAGGGCCTAATCTACGGTGCTCCGGGGAAGCATACTCTCCTGTATTGTAGCAGTTTGACTTTAAACCCAGAAAATCCAGATAACTGGAGTGTGAGTGGCTTTCCTGTACAACTGTTATTTCTTGGTTTGGTATTTTTTCAAATTAATTTGCTTTAAAATTCTATCTAACTGGAGTAAATGTCCACCATGGCTGCCGCATCGGTTCATATTGCACATTTTCACTTATTAATATTAGTACCTAATTAATATTTGTCATAACTAAATTTAAAGCTAAACACTCCAGACTAACATACTTAATTTTAATTAAAACATCCATATTTTTCTTGAAAACATAGCATAAGGGTAGCCTACTCATATCACAGTACACAGGTGTTAAACATAATAATATGTTGTTGAATCCATATCAAGGCTCGTATCAGGTCCTAGATCATATCAGGATGAGTCCTGATATGGTTATCAGGACCGGACACTCGCATTGATATGAATTCAGCAACCCATCATTATATAAGTAAACGGCGAACTAGAAGCTGAGGATAGATTCGTGAGTCTACTACGTACTCAATGCTTTTCAACTCAATATGTATTGTGTTATCAATGTGTCATGTTCATTCTGTTCCTATGGCAATGGAGAAAATTTCTCTGAAACTCTTTGTCAAGAAGTCCCAAGAAGTCATGAAGCGCAGATTGCTAAACACAACATGTGGTGGGGTAGAATTTGAATTATTGGCATCTCCATTCCAATGGATGGTGCGCGCCACAACATTGAATTTGCTTCGTATTTTCAAACTTGATTTGGTATCATAAATAACTATTAGTCAATACATTATAATATTTAAAACTTATTAACAGAAGAGGTTGTTATGGCAGAGAAATGATTCATTATAAATAGTTATGGTGACATGTTATCAACATGAAGGGGGAAGGAGCATATATCTATAAAAGTAATCACGCAGGTTATACGTTATTCATTTAAATCATGCAGCTTACCAGAACATAAAACCAATCAACAGGACACTGTACTTGAATAGACATTACACAACAGTACGTGTATTTAAAAAAGAAAGCAAAAAGCAGAAGACTAAACTGAAAGAAAAACAGTTAATATATAAGCAAACTTTTTCAGTTGGTATAGAACAAAACTAGAAAAACGAAATTTGCCGGTGTGCATAATATAAACGAAGGTTTGATATTACTCCTATTAGCAAACATCAACAGAAAGTGGCCTTGAAGGCACCGCCCGCCAACAACATTTAACCAACAAACAAAGACACCGTTTAAAAACAACTCCATAATAAAATGTAAAATACATGCAATTTAGAGCAATAATTAGGCTAAAATAAACGAAACAGACAGGCTTTGGCAATTTATGTAAAAATAAAACTGGACATTGGAGCGATATGGAAGAGGTCGCAATGGCACAATAAAAATAAAGATATATACACAGAGACAAAAAACAGGTTAATAATTAAGTCATTAATATATTTGGCAGCTCAACACGAAGTTGGCAACAGCCTGAATAATTCACCGTGGTTCCTTGTCTGCTTAAAAACAGAGTCAATAATCGGATAAAAGACACTTAAAGTCATCATTAAGATGTGTAAAGCAGTAAATCAGTAAAGCTTGCTTTAGCCCATCTTCGTTCTCCAAGTCCATTTCTACGCCCTCGCTCTGAACTTGCCTTGGTCGGACGGGCTGCAATTATTGTTCAAAGGCAGCCTGCACAGCCTTATGAATATGCATGAGTTATTATGCGGCTCGGGCAATATGCACAGCGGAGGGGCAACAAAACTGCATATTCCCCTCACAACAAGACAATAATTTCATTATTATATTTATCAACTTAACTATGTGCTAATCTGTTATCCCTTGAGCAATCCTTCCGCAATCCTTCCCAGTTGGTTGTTTTCAGTGGACAATCGCCTGCAATATAATTTAACATGCACGAAATTTCACTGATTCGGAGCTGCCTCACTATACTATCGTGTAAATCTCGCAACACACGTATACTTGTTCGAGGACGCTTGTTAGGTTACTCCGTGGGTACGATTTTACTTACAATTAGATGGGGGAAATAGTTATTTCTGCTGTATTCTGCAGCTAAACTCATCTCGACGAACTACTCCGTGATCGACTGTTTGCAGCGCGAGCGAAAGAACCTCTGTTGTAATTATCTCCCTTTGGTATATATTTCATGGTGGGGCGGAATATGCAAGTAGTATAGGGGGTCACTATACCGTTTTTTCTCCTATCTCTTAACATGGTGACCTGATTTATTTTGCTCCACAAGAATTTGACCTCGACCCCGGTGACCTAGGGTCACGAAACTTGGTCAGTATATTGCCAAGGATGTTACGCGTAGAATGTGGTGATTTTTAAAACAATGGCGACAAAAACGGAAGTGACGTCATCAAAACCGTAAAAAAGACGATATCTCCCGAGCTGTAGGGGTTAGAGGCATGGGACCGTCGCTAATGGAGACTTTGAAACAAAGACGTTCATCGGAATATAATAATGACGTCATTCAACCGGAAATAAGCCTGTATATCTGGAATGGTTTGAGTTATCAGACTTTGGTAAAATAGAAATGGGTGTATTGAAGCTGTCTGGCATCGTTAAATGGAAAGTAGAGCCGTAGCGAGTACCACGAGTGAAACATAATATTGGCAGTATTCAGCTATCTCGTTCTAAAAGATCAAACCCACATTCTTCCGCCTTCAACTAGGCTGTCTTTCCTATGCGATGGACATATTAAACAGGTCAGGAATTCAGTAGAAACCATGAAAAATTCCCAAACCATGAAAGGAATACTAGCAATTTGTAAGAGAGAAACAGTTCTCGATGATGTTTGTTCACTCTTCGTCCCTGACCCGACTAGGAGCTATCCAATCGACCATTAATAAATCTTCGGAAGTTTTGACTGGACCTGGTTGGGGCTGTACTCTGAAATACGCCAGCTACCTAGATTTCTCCATTTACAGTATAAATATTACAATATTTTCTGTGAACAATTCATTGATACATGTAAACCTGAAGACAAGCGAGATGGAAGATCAGTAACACGGCTAGTATTTCCATTATACTCCCAATGTTCTGGAAGCAACGACGGTTAAGTACGACCACTGGTTTGGAACGGTGTGACAATAGGAATGCATTGCCATTTACAGTCCCATGTATCATTTGAGGCCAGCCGTTTCTGGGGGAATGAAAGGCCCGGATGTTGAAATACTTGTATAGTCGCCCAATACATGTATGCTATGTTAAACACACTACATGTATATAACAGAGAAGTGAATGGTTACAATGGAGGGTTAGTTGGGAGGGATGAATGCATTTAAAGAATGGATGACCTTGAAAATAGTTGAATAATGTCTAACAAAGAGTAGTAGGCTCGACCAAGGGAGAGATACATGTATATGATGTGTGTGAAGCTATGTATGATGTTTAACCCGGAACCACCCGCCCCCCCTTCTACCCAATTCCCATACCCGAAGTTTAGGATGCATGAAAAATAAAAATAAAAAGGTGGCCTTGAATATGGATAGGGCAAGCTATGTCTCATTAACGAATGAATACATTGGAGTTGTACCGGGTAATAATTTACGGTATCATACGGTTTATTTAAGGCTGTGTGAAATGTAACAAGAAGAATTTTCCATGAACACACCAGGTTTCTGACGTGTTTCAACCCGACATCTGCCTGATAATGTAATAGGTGTACACATGTTAAGTACGCTCAGAGCAGTGCTTCGGATATTTTCGGGCTATCTATGATATATACATATCCCAGGCATATCCTCATCAGGGGAGGCCTTAAAAAACTCGAAATTCAATATACGACCTATAACACCACATGCTTATTTCCGTGCACCTCGCCTAATCCATTATGAGAGGTAAAGGCGCACTCTCAAGGCTGGAAGGCTTTACCAGTGTCGAAGACCTGTTCCGATCTATTAACGCTCAATTAAAATGGACGCGGTTCTATATGATAATAAAACAGATCTCGAAAGTTGTTCAGTCGGGAGTATATGGTACCTATCCGCGAAAAGATACACGTGTCTGGGAATCTGACATTATAGACCTCTGTATTTGTCAGACGATGATATGAAATGTCCGCGAAATCAAAAACTATAACCCCGTCTACGTCTCTTCATAGCATTTGCATACACCTCCTCACCTCGTATCCTTTTTTGATAGATAAGAAAATATATCCGTACCTCTAATTAAGTCCGTGATGACTCATTTCGGCTTCATTTCCATTAATGGAAAAATCTTTCGCCATGACTTAAGCACCATCACTAACAATATTTATTATAGTCTGTCCATTTTAATTAGTCGTCTACTTTGGAGCTTGTCAAAAATCAGTAGTTAACTCTGCATAAATTTTCTTTTCTGCATCGTGTAGAACAAACTGAACTCTACAAAATGGCCACCAGTACTTCTTGATATCGATAATATATCACGCTTGAAATAACTTTGTAATTCTCTACATATAAAACTCCAGTACAGTTGTTTCATGTACCGGGTCTCAATTACATAGGGAGACGTCATAATATATTCGTGTTTACTAGCACAAAGGTCAACAATGCCATGTATGGTCATAGAAGTGTGTGCGATTTATCATTCGGCAATTTCACTGGGCATGGGATATAAGCGACAATCAAACGGACCGCCTGTTATTACCTTATACGGTATCAATGACCTTTGTGCCAGTGATCATGAATACATTATGACGTCTCACTAGGTAATTGAAACCGGGTACATGAAACAACCGTACTGGAGTTCTATATGGAGAGAATTACAAAGTTATTCCAAGCGTGATATATTGTCGATATCACGAAGTAATGGTAGTCATTTTGTAGAGTTCAGTTTGTTCTACACGATGCAGAAAAGAAAATTTATGCAGAGTTAACTACTGATTTTTGACAAGCTCCAAAGTAGACGACTAATTAAGGGATCGTTTCCATTAATCGTTTTTTCTTCAGTCGCGATTTTTCTTCAATTTTCTCGATTGAAAAACGATCAGTCGCGAATCAGTCGCGAGGATATCGAGAAAAAAAAATGAGAAAAAACGATTGAACCTTTTCTGGAAAAAACCATTCTCTCGCGATATCGTTTTTGAATCGTTTACCCATGCGCGATCCGTTGTTGATCGCGAATCTTCAATCGCGAGAGAATCGTTTTTTTTTCAGGGCGCGAGAGAATCGTGAGGCGGAGTGATATTTGACACATAGGCCGTGTTGCCGTCGTACGCCGCTCTATCCGCGAACTGGGAACTACATGTAATGTTGATTGCGGATTTGTCGATGGAAAAACCTATATTACTATACTATACTGTATAAATGCGCAAGATAACCGAATAATATATATGATTCACGATCTATAGTCTCCTACAAGCCGAAGTAGGGCGTATGCTGGAAATATCTATACATATACCTGTACCATGCTTCCTGTGACGTTCGCGCTCAGATTTACTCTGGCGAAGCGTAAATGACAAAATTACATGTTTATTCAATAATCGTGTGAGTCGACAATGTATTAATGTTCAGTCATTCCCTTCATACTTTCGATAATTTCCTCATATATTCATGCAACTTGGTATAAACAATACAGGATGATAGTCACAATATCTTGTTTTGTAAATACCGGGTACAGGTCATAAGTGGATTTGAGTTCGTCGTTGATTGCATTATCAGAATGATTACGGCACAGGCTTCATAGAGGTGTGAATGGGCGCATGGCGATAACCCAGAACAGCTTAGCCCTCCAGCCGAGAATTTCTAGGTTAATTAAGGTGAAAAATAGTGTAATTAAATATGTATATTTTGTTATAGTAAAACATACATTAGGAAAGGGTATCCATTCATGTTTTGGTACAGTTTTTAAACTATTGAGATGTGAATAAGTTCAAAAATCACCATCAAGTTAATTTTATTTATTATAAGAATATTCGCGGCAGTGATTTCATATTTATATCAAATACATATCACAATGGTGATTGAATCGCATATAACGGTTGGATTCGCATATGTACAATACTTTTTATTTTAATTTTATATTTTGATAAATGAACTATGAATGATTCCAAAGGGAAGCTCAAGCCAAAAACCAACTGAATAGTATATAATTTCATCTCTTACTGGATTAATCAGTTGTGAAAATTTTTACAAATAGCCCGCGCTATATATTAATAATTAAGTGCTTTCGAAGACTCAAAACCCCGTATGACAATGTTATATTCAATACAGCGCCATCTATATACACAAGGAAAATGGTGATCGTAGGACAAAAAACCACGCGTACAGCGAAAATCTGACGTATCAACTCAAAATTTCAGCCCGCACAGATGCCAAAAACGTTCACGAAAAATACTACACAAGAAATCTGGAATAATACCAGCTTTAAAACACAGAAATACCCAAAATAATAGACGAAATTGCAAGTGCAAATGACCCAATCTGACCATATCCGGGTCTGTGTCCCGTACAAAATATATGTAAATATGAAGTTATAATTATATGCATAACCATTATTCCTATGTATATATATAGATATTTTTTATCAATTTCTTTCAATATCCCCATCGTATCTATATAACCGCCAACTGTACAGAAACACGCTATATAGTTTTACACTAGGCAAAGAATGGAAAAGGAAGAAGAAAAAATGATCGAACTTTATATAGTCTGACTGAAGTGTTAGAAACTCGAGCGTGTATGCGGGTCAGTCAGGCTGAACCAATGGCGTACTACTTTCGGCTATAATCCTCAATCGTTTTTTTCAATCGTTTATATTTTCTCGATTAAAAAGCGATTGAATCGCGATATCGCTTTTTATTCGCGAGAATTTTCTCGATTGAAAAACGATTGCCAGCAGAAAAAAAAACCATTCGAACAGCGATCGCGAATGAATCGTCTATTTTGAAGAAAAAAAACCATTCCCTCGCGCCTTGGAAAATCGCGACTTCGAGAAAATTTGACGAAATAAACGATTCATTCGCGAACGATAATTGGAAACGGTGCCTAAAATGGACAGACTATAGTAGGAAACTGCTGGGGTTAAATTCAAGCAATTCCACTTGGACTGCGAGGCAAAAGTAATTGCGAATTAGAAATATTTTTTTTTTTTCGCGATAGATGAGCAGAGTGAGTCGCTTCTGTAAACGAAGCCATAACAAAGACAGAAATGTTGGTTGCTCTATGTGAATGCAGTCAGACAAATCATGAAAGTTAAGAAAAACAAAATCAAATACCGCAAAAGCCTTCTCGCCCTTTCGATTCAAAGTTGAGCAGTAGTGTATAAAGACAAAATCTGGTCGCACTTCTGTTGGTGCGGAGGGAAAATGGTCGGATATAGAAACACCATTCACTATCCGGCGGCAACACCAGTCCTAGCACAGTAACGCCCGTTAACGTCCGTCACCGTCCGTATGAACGCCCGTTAACGCATGCCAACGCACGTCTTGACGCCCGTCGACGTCAGAGATAGAGAGAGAGAGAGAGAGAGAGAGAAAGCTTGCGTTTCGTAAATTTTATTGCGCCACATGTTACATCATACCTATGGTCGGTAAGCCGCTATGGACATGTTTACAGGTCATTCAACTACAGAGTGACATTAGTCTGACGCCCCCTCTTATTGGGGTACGATGAAAAACTCGTACATCAGCACCATTTCGGCCATCTTCGTCATCGTTTCGTTTTCTCGATGTCCAATGAGAACCCTTCGTTGATACATTATATGTCATTTTTTCTCCTTTATCCTTGTCCGAAAATAAGCAGCCATCGCTATGAGTCAGACTCGTTTTCTACCAGTTCGGGATACTCCAATGGCACCATGTCCTTGAACAGTTGTTTTCGCATTTTGACAGCGTTTTTCAGAGCCTCCCTGGGGGGTAAACCCATATCTTCTTCCAAGTAGCGCTTTGTTTTCATGATGGACCTATGATTATGATCTCTCTTAATTTCAATAGGAAATAAGTTATGCTGTTCGTAGAGGGTCATAGCAGATTTTCTTATTCGAGGTAGCATGTCGATGTACGCCTGCTGTATTGCCTCTTCGTCCGGTCCCTCTGCCTCGATATTCTCGGCGTGTGCATCAATAGCCTCATTCACAATGAGATCCCAAAATGACGGTTCGCTGCTGACCATATCTGAATCGCTCAAGTTCTCGCCTTCGCCGGACGAGCTATCATTGTCCGCGACGGAGGATGAGCTCCCATCCTGGGACGACCGAACACTGTCGGCGTCAGAGGGCAAACATTCAGTATCCGTACCAGGTGACAAGCCCTCAGTATCCGTACCGGCGGACAGGTCCTCAGTTTCCCCTTCAGCCTCTTCATATCCGTGAATATTTTTCTGGTGTCTCAGCATATCGTAGTATCTGGTGAACTTCCGATCACAAATAGAGCAAGTATAAGACATGTTGACGTGTTGAACGACACTGGAGAACTGAGTTAGTCTTTCAGATAGGGTTGCTTAAATGGATGGGCATCAAAGCGGGAGGAATTTCGGCGATAAAGAGTTCGAGCGCATGCGCACTCGCCAGGAAGGGCGGTTGGACGATCGATTATGCGTTATGGCTCTATGTTAGGGTATTAAGGCGTTAAGATAGAACCTTAAGCTGTTGAGTCGGCGTTAACGGGCGTTCAGATGAAGGATGGGGTGCGTTAACGGGCGTTAACGCCCGTCTTAACGCCCGCCAACGTCCGTCGACGCGAGAGACAGAGAGAGAGACAGAGAGAGAGAGAAAGAGATACCTAGGCGTCGACGGGCGTTGGCGGGCGTTAAGACGGGCGTTAACGCCCGTTAACGCACGGCACCCTTCATCTGAACGCCCGTTAACGCCGACTCAACAGCTTAAGGTTCTATCTTAACGCCTTAACACCCTAACATAGAGCCATAACGCATAATCGATCGTCCAACCGCCCTTCCTGGGTAGTGCGCATGCGCTCGAACTCTTTATCGCCGAAATTCCTCCCGCTTTGATGCCCATCCATTTAAGCAACCCTATCTGAAAGACTAACTCAGTTCTCCAGTGTCGTTCAACACGTCAACATGTCTTATACTTGCTCTATTTGTGATCGGAAGTTCACCAGATACTACGATATGCTGAGACACCAGAAAAATATTCACGGATATGAAGAGGCTGAAGGGGAAACTGAGGGCCTGTCCGCCGGTACGGATACTGAGGGCTTGTCACCTGGTACGGATACTGAATGTTTGCCCTCTGACGCCGACAGTGTTCTGTCGTCCCAGGATGGGAGCTCATCCTCCGTCGCGGACAATGATAGCTCGTCCGGCGAAGGCGAGAACTTGAGCGATTCAGATATGGTCAGCAGCGAACCGTCATTTTGGGATCTCATTGTGAATGAGGCTATTGATGCAGACGCCGAGACTATCGAGGCAGAGGGACCGGACGAAGAGGCAATACAGCAGGCGTACATCAACATCCTACCCCGAATAAGAAAATCTGATATGACCCTCTACGAACGGTATAACTTATTTCCTATTGAAATGAAGAGAGATCATAATCATAGGTCCATCATGAAAACAAAGCGCTACTTGGAAGAAGATATGGGTTTACCCCCCAGGGAGGCTCTGAAAAACGCTGTCAAAATGCGAAAACAACTGTTCAAGGACATGGTGCCATTAGAGTATCCCGAACTGGTAGAAAACGAGTCTGACGCATAGCGATGGCTGCTTATTTTCGGACAAGGATAAAGGAGAAAAAATGACATATAATGTATCAACGAAGGGTTCTCATTGGACATCGAGAAAACGAAACGATGACGAAGATGGCCGAAATGGTGCTGATGTACGAGTTTTTCATCGTACCCCAATAAGAGGGGGCGTCAGACTAATGTCACTGTAGTTGAATGACCTGTAAACATGCCCATAGCGGCTTACCGACCACAGGTATGATGTAACATCTGGCGCAATAAAATTTACGAAACGCAAGCTTTCTCTCTCTCTCTCTCTCTCTCTCTCTCTCTCTCTCTCTCTCTCTCTATCTATCTCTGACGTCGACGGGCGTCAAGACGTGCGTTGGCATGCGTTAACGGGCGTTCATACGGACGGTGACGGACGTTAACGGGCGTTACTGTGCTAGGACTGGTGTTGCCGCCGGATAGTGAATGGTGATTCTATATCCGACCATTTTCCCTCCGAACCAACAGAAGTGCGACCAGATTTTGTCTTTATACACTACTGCTCAACTTTGAATCGAAAGGGCGAGAAGGCTTTTGCGGTATTTGATTTTGTTTTTCTTAACTTTCATGATTTGTCTGACTGAATTCACATAGAGCAACCGACATTTCTGTCTTTGTTATGGCTTCGTTTACAGAAGCGATTCACTCTGCTCATCTATCGCGGAAAAAAAAAAAATTCTATTTCGCAATTACTTTTGCCTCGCAGTTCAAGTGGAATTGCTTGAATTTAACCCCAGCATTTTCCTACTAATAAATATTGTTAGTGATGGTGCTTAAGTCATGGCGAAAGATTTTTCCATTAATGGAAATGAAGCCGAAATGAGTTATCACGGACTTAATTAGAGGTACGGATATATTTTCTTATCTATCAAAAAAGGATACGAGGTGAGGAGGTGTATGCAAATGCTATGAAGAGACGTAGACGGGGTTATAATTTTTGATTTCGCGGACATTTCATATCATCGTCTGACAAATACAGAGGTCTATAATGTCAGATTCCCAGACACGTGTATCTTTTCGCGGATAGGTACCATATACTCCCGACTGAACAACTTTCGAGATCCGTTTTATTATCCTATAGAACCGCGTCCATTTTAATTGAGCGTTAATAGATCGGAACAGGTCTTCGACACTGGTAAAGCCTTCCAGCCTTGAGAGTGCGCCTTTACCTCTCATAATGGATTAGGCGAGGTGCACGGAAATAAGTATGTGGTGTTATAGGTCGTATATTGAATTTCGAGTTTTTTAAGGCCTCCCCTGATGAGGATATGCCTGGGATATGTATATATCATAGATAGCCCGAAAATATCCGAAGCACTGCTCTGAGCGTACTTAACATGTGTACACCTATTACATTATCAGGCAGATGTCGGGTTGAAACAATTATTACCCGGTACAACTCCAATGTGTTCATTCGTTAATGAGACATAGCTTGCCCTATCCATATTCAAGGCCACCTTTTTATTTTTATTTTTCATGCATCCTAAACTTCGGGTATGGGAATTGGGTGGAAGGGGGGGGGGGGCGGGTGGTTCCGGGTTAAACATCATACATAGCTTCACACACATCATATACATGTATCTCTCCCTTGGTCGAGCCTACTACTCTTTGTTAGACATTATTCAACTATTTTCAAGGTCACCCATTCTTTAAATGCATTCATCCCTCCCAACTAACCCTCCATTGTAACCATTCACTTCTCTGTTATATACATGTAGTGTGTTTAACATAGCATACATGTATTGGGCGACTATACAAGTATTTCAACATCCGGGCCTTTCATTCCCCCAGAAACGGCTGGCCTCAAATGATACATGGGACTGTAAAGGGCAATGCATTCCTATTGTCACACCGTTCCAAACCAGTGGTCGTACTTAACCGTCGTTGCTTCCAGAACATTGGGAGTATAATGGAAATACTAGCCGTGTTACTGATCTTCCATCTCGCTTGTCTTCAGGTTTACATGTATCAATGAATTGTTCACAGAAAATATTGTAATATTTAAACTGTAAATGGAGAAATCTAGGTAGCTGGAGTACAGCCCCAACCAGGTCCAGTCAAAACTTCCGAAGATTTATTAATGGTCGATTGGATAGCTCCTAGTCGGGTCATGGACGAAGAGTGAACAAACATCATTGAGAACTGTTTCTCTCTTACAAATTACTAGTATTCCTTTCATGGTTTCTACTGAATTCCTGACCTGTTTAATATGTCCATCGCATAGGAAAGACAGCCTAGTTGAAGGCGGAAGAATGTGGGTTTTATCTTTTAGAACGAGATAGCTGAATACTGCCAATATTATGTTTCACTCGTGGTACTCGCTACGGCTCTACTTTCCATTTAACGATGCCAGACAGCTTCAATACACCCATTTTTATTTTACCAAAGTCCGATAACTCAAACCATTCCAGATATACAGGCTTATTTCCGGTTGAATGACGTCATTATTATATTCCGATGAACGTTTTTGTTTCAAAGTCTCCATTAGCGAAGGTCCCATGCCTCTAACCCCTACAGCTCGGGAGATATCGTCTTTTTACGGTTTTGATGACGTCACTTCCGTTTTTGTCGCCATTGTTTTAAAAATCACCACATTCTACGCGTAACATCCTTGGGAATATACTGACCAAGTTTCGTGACCCTAGGTCACCGGGGTCGAGGTCAAATTCTTGTGGAGCAAAACAAATCAGGTCATCATGTTAAGAGATAGGAGAAAAAACGGTATAGTGACCCCCTATACTACTTATGCAGTTTCAGCGGGCAATATACATCCACGTGACCGGGGAATATGCAGTTTTATCTCATTACAATTTATAAGGGAGACACTCTAATAAATATAATAATATCCATTATCTTTCCCAAACGTGCTCTGATAAGGCGTCAGCGATTGGCAGGCTTTGATATTACGTCAGCCAACAGAGGAGGCGTGTAAGAAAGGCAAGTTCGAAGTAAGTAACGTAGAAATTGGTTTGGTGTAACGAAGATGGCTTAGCCAGTCTGTATGCTATGTGATGACACCATGAAAACGTCCTGTTTGTGTCTTGTGTGCTGTCCTCAGTGATTGTATAGGGTGGACGGAGGGTGTCTGGTTCCATGCTGCTTCAACTATGTCTTCTTTGAAGTAGCAGAAACGCAACTTGGCTGGGTGGTGTTTAGTTGGTTCCTCGCGATATGATTGAAATAATGTTGAAAGCGACGTTAAACCCTATTCACTCATGATCTCTCACTCACCCATTCCCATCAATACTCGCGTGACATGTATACATTCAAAACAGATATGATCACCTTGGTACGATAAAGTACACATATGTAGGATTTCAAATACGGAAAGTATATCTGCTTCATGTAAAGTCAGCCCCGTGGGGCTTCCGGGGACTGAATTGGGATGTCGTTGTGCACACCGCAGGTCATGGTAAGAATAGGCCTCAGCTTCTCAGAGCGCTTGTCGTCAGAGGCGACTAACTGAAGCATCCTTGGGGTTCCCGGGTGTGAAAAGGAAAAGGACCCAACGTCGTGATATGACTGAAATATAGTTGAAAGGGACGTTTAAATCATATTCGCTCACTCTTCACCCATGTGAAGTTAACCATATCTTGTAATGAACTCAAAGATTCAGAAAAATAGCACCTATGGCTGGTTTGATTTCGGGTAAAATCTTTAGTGACATTAAAATAGCAGTGCGCTCAGCGGTGAAACAGATATATTTTCAGATAATCTATAATACCTACTGTACTTTATCTCGAGCACACTTTAATGCCGCACCCGTTTTACCGGTATCTAGGGACTTGGATGCATCAGTAAAAATCTGTAAATATTGAAACCAGTTAGAATCTATATGATCTCCAGATAAATCATATGTGCAGGTTCACATTTGTTTGTCTTATGATGAATATCTAACGAAATAGATGGGTTTCTTTTTTTTCTTCTTTTCTTTGATAGGCATTTAGAAGTCGGCGTATATAACACAAGGCTATTCTATGGATAACAACTTCTTTATTGCTGTGGAGCTGACGTTTCGTTGGAGATACTTCCAACTTTTTCAAAGCTAATGATCGACATAGTACAGTTGAGGGTATTTATACAAGTGATAACAAGCAAACAAGGTCACAAAATAATCATAGCACAATAGGTTTCATGAGTTAATCATGTCAAAATAAAGAAAATCAAATAGTGAATATGGCTATTATAATCTGCTAATCATCTAGGCGGGTAAAGACAATGGGTGATTACAGATTAGGTTCAAAGTGGCCTCATGGTTAAAGTGACAAAATTATTGAATCTTATATGTGTGAGGATTATACAATTGGTAAGAGATAATCACATGGATAAATAGCATAACGTGTGAGAAGTACATAAAGGATAATGAAAGGATTAACGGTCACGGTGGTAATCTCCATCTAAGCTGATAAGGCTGTCATAGGCGCTGGGTACAAACTGTCCACTGTCTCTGTTGATTGCGGGCTTGCGTCTTTTGATGTGAATGGCTTCCTGTAGTCTCCTCTTTGTTTGGTCGGTCTGGTGGATGGAAAGTTTGTGTATGTTTTGCCAATTTATCTGGTGTCCTGGGTGTTCCGTCAGGTGGTCCGAAATGGCTGATTTTCCGTCTGTTTTATTGCTGGAGGCCTTATGTTCCTTGATGCGGGCGTTGAGGGGTCGCATGGTTTCTCCTATGTAACTTTCCTGGCAGGAGCAGTCAATTTTGTAGTTAATTCCCTTGGGCTGGGGTGGGTCGGTTGGTGGTAGTCGTCCTGTAGCGTTAAGGTAGTTTTTAAGGGATCTGCTGCTGGAAAATACCGCATCGACGCTGGCTGGTTCTTTCAGGAGTCGTTTTATGTGGTGACTGGTCTGCCCAATATATGGAATGGCGATGAAAACAGGACTGGGATCTCGGGGAATTGGATTTTGTTGCGGCTGGGGTTGCAATGTCTTCTTGATAATTCGGTCTAGCATGGCTTTGGGGTACTTGTTTTGATCAGTGAAAACTGTCTTTAAGTGGTTTATTTCACTGGGCAGGCTCTCTGTGGAACATATATTTTTGGCTCGCCTGGTTAAGGTAGATATGATGCCGGCTTTAACTTGACTTGGGTGGTTGGATAGGTAATGGATATATTGGTCGGTGTGGGTGGGTTTCCTATAAACGCTGGTTTTGAGGGTATGGTTCTGCCTGTGGACTAGGACGTCAAGGAAGGGGAGTTTGTTGTCATCTTCTTTCTCCATGGTGAATTTCATTCTCGGATGTTGGGCATTTAAGTGGTTGAGAAGGATGGTGGGGTCATCACCATCTTCGAGAATGGAGAAAACGTCGTCAACTTTTCTGTGCCAACACATAGGCTTGATGGGGGCAGTGAGGAGAGCGGATTCTTCAAGTTCGGTCATGTAAATTTCAGTGATCACCGGGAATAGGGGATCCCATAGGTAATCCATGTATCTGCTCATAGACCTTGTCGTCCCATGTGAAGTATGTGGAGTTAATACAGGATTCCGCTAATTTCATAATGCTGTCTATGGTCAGGGAGGTTTTCATAGTGGGTCGGGATTCTGTGACTCTTCTCCTGGTGATGTCCATGGCCCGATCTCTAGGGATGTTGGTAAAGAGGTCTACCACGTCATAACTGACCATCCTGCCCGGGTTTTGGATGGGAAGGATTTTTCACAAAAATCAGTCGAATCTTTGACGAAGGAGTTGGCCGTCTTTCCCAGTGGTGCTAGCAGTTGGGTTAGGTGCTGGGCCGTGCTGTAATGCACAGTATCTCTACTGCAGACCAACAACCTAACTTTGACGGGGTCTTTATGGATCTTGACTGTAGCTCGTGCATACGGGGGCTGAGGGTGGGATGTGACAAGTCTTTTGTACAGGGCATGGTCTATTTCTTTGCTGTCTTGCAGTTATTTCACTAGGGCTCGGTGATCTTTGTCAATTGTGGAGGTCAGGTCTTTGATCAGGGTCTTATATGTTGACGTATCTCCCAGCATCAGCGTTACCATTTCCTCGTACTTGGTCCTGTCCAAAATGACTGTGGCCTGGCCCTTGTCTGCAGGAACTATGGTGATAGTTTTGTCAGATTTAAGTTCCCGGATTGCTTGGCGTTCTGCTTTTGTGAGGTTGTCTCGTTGTGGATGGGTCTTGTGGAGAATGTCAACAATCTGATGGCGTAGGTAGTCGATTTTTCCCCCTGGTGCTAACTGTTGTAGGCCTGCTTCTATGTTGGTTATGAAGTCGTCTTTGTTCTTGGGTATGGTGGTTGGAATGAACTTTAGTCCCTTGCCCAACAGGGATTCTTGGTCTTTTGTGAGGGTTTTAGTGCTAAGGTTAACTACCGTTTTCTTGGTCGGGTTGTTGGTGCTGGCGGATAGTGGCTTGGTGGATTTTTGTTGTTTGAGTGCTGTTAACTTTTTAAGTTGGTTGGACTTGATGGACTTGATGGATGGAGATTCCGGTTGGTCTGTGTCTGTATGCGGCGTAAGTTCTGGTACAGTTGGGGTTGTATGGTGGCCTGAAGATTGGTTTGGCGGTTGATGATCTTCCCCAGTGTCACGGCTTTAACTTTCCTGTTATGCTGGATTCTTTCGATAACAAGACGTTTTGAAGCTTGGTGAAGTATCTTCTGCGCAGATGCTGACTGTGCGGGTGGTTTCAGGCGGAGGCCTTTGGGGATGATATCCAGGTCACGGCATCTCAATAGAAATGTGAGATGGTTGGATGTCTTGATGTGCTTCTTCTCTAGTCGGCGGAGTTGGTTGGATTCCCTAACTGCCACATCTCCATGGTGATGACGTATAATTTCTTTGATAGGCATTTAGAAGTCGGCGTATATAACACAAGGCTATTCTATGGATAACAACTTCTTTACTGCTGTGGAGCTGACGTTTCGTTGGAGATACTTCCAACTTTTTCAAAGCTAATGATCTACATTGATTGAATTTGATTGAAATTGTAGTTTAAGGGCCGCTTCCCATACGGATTTCGCGGCCCATCAACTCAATGTTTTATTCAAATTTCACGGTCCATTTCTTTGTTAATTTGCAGCACCAGATATTAAAATAAATAATTAAATAATGAATAACAATAACAATGAGGAATTTTTAATACTAGTAGAGAAGAGTCGCTATGTACAAGTCGTTAAGTCTGTTATTGGTTTTTATACTGGAAAATATTTGTTATAATCGCGTGGACGATTCCTTTGTCTCGGTACCCCATAGTACGCACAAAGCCGTCCAGAAAAAACTGGGAGAACCAGGGCGTTTTCAGGATTCTTCGAGACGACTTCCCTAACGACGCCCTTGGGAACAGGGTGGGTCCTTCCAGAAATCTGTGCCTGTAACAATTGCTTGGAGTGTGTAGTGGGGTACAGAACGGCAGGTCTACGTCCTATATTACGTGAAAGTCAAAGGATCATATTCTGTGTTGAGGTGTCAGTTCGGTAACATCTAAGTGGTAGCGTGTCCGGTGTGGTCTAGGGTCGAGTATTCTGATTCTGGGTGTTCTTGCTATGCGGCGTTGTCACTCTAGGCGCTGTAGGTATTCTTGTAATCGTCATCCGTCTTCTGTTTCAGGTCTTGTCCAACTCGTCTGTGGTCTTCGGTGTGCCTGTATCATATGAAATAGACGGCTTGTAGTCATTCTTGTTTTCTATTGTTTTTCGATGCAATAATTTGATATATCTTCCTCCCAAGAACAGGCACGCCCCGAATGTCAGTCACATAATATGAATAGCAATATATAATTAAGACAGCAAATAGATAAACGCATGAATAAATAACTAAACATTTCGATAGATTCAGTACTAGGTGAATACACAAATAAACGGCACTGTATTATTTCTGTATGCATTATCGTTTGATGGCCATAAGGAATTTGTAGGACAATGAGATAGACGGCCCTCAATATCAAGGTAACTCCGCCATCACCATTTCCTATATTTTATGCCGAATACCGCTCGCTATATGCGATTTGGCCGTGCTAATGTTGTCATGAATTCAATTAGATTTGGCCATCGTTTGTTTTGTAGGACAGTGGAACAGACGGCCCTCAATATCAAGGTAACTCCGTTGTTGCCATGCCTATTTTATTTCTAAATGTGTCTGTGACATTTTGGCCGGATGTTATGTACAGATAGTTTATTATGGCCATAATGTTTTGTATGGCTATGGTGCACACGGCCCTCAATATCAAGGTATCTCCGATGCAACCATACCATTTGTTTAAGTCAGAAGAATGATTTGGCCTCTATCAAATCGTGTCATAGTACTTGGTGTACTAGTAGTTGATTATGTGGAAAAAAAATAATGCTGACTGCGCATGTACGGCGGTAGTATTATATACTGGAGTAATAACCAGTAGTTTTGATAAAATTTATCAAGGATTTGAATACCTGATTTCTAATGGGGGGCTTAGGGTTTAATAACGCTGGTAATGTTAAGGGAGTGTTGAATTTTTTTAATTCGTTTCTAAGTGCCACACGTTGTTGGTTGTGGATTGGGCATTCAAGTAGCACGTGTTCTATTGTTTCTTCTACATTGTTGCATGCGGTACAGAGTGGTGAGGTGTTTTTCAGAAGCATGGACAGATGTGATTTAAGTCCGGTTTTCCCTAGTCATAATCTGGTGATTATGCGGTCATCTCGTTTATTGTCTAACTGGAGTCCCTGGGCTTGTCTTTTATCTCCATCAAGGATCTTATGTAACCACCGTCCACGTTCTTCTTCGTTCCATTCCTTTTGCCACTTGCTATCTATTTTGCGTCTAATGATAGTGTTGAGTTCTTTATATCCTAATTCTTTTGGCACATCGTGTGTAGTTTTAGCAAGACTGTCTTTGGCAGTTTTGTCGGCTGCTTCGTTACCTCTGATGTTGACATGCGCGGGGACCCATGCTAAGATGGCGTCTATACCCTCGTTGTGTATTTGTGTACATATACATTCTATTTTGTGTATGAGATCAGGTCTACTGTCAGATATAGAATTTTTGATTGATGTGAGTCCACTAAGGGAGTCACTGAGTATCACCGCACGGATTGGTTTGTGCTCGATGATCCATTCGAGAGCCTTAATTATAGCAATCAGTTCACTAGTGTATACAGACATATTGTCTGGTAGTTTGAAACCATTTTGTATGTTGAGCTCAGGTAAAACAAAAGCTGATCCTGTGTTATTACTTGTGTTTTTCGATCCGTCTGTATAGATTTTTAAGTAATTTTTCCAGTTTTGGTTGATATATTCAAGGGTGGTGGCTCTTATAAAGTCTGGGTTGTCCTTCTTTGTGAGGTAGTCGTGAATACTTGTGTCCACGTGGGGCGACTCTAATTCCCAGGGTGGTCTAATGATTTTGTCTGTGTCGCAGATGTGTGCGATGGGTATTTCGTGCTCTTGGAATAGGTTATTTACGGTATAGCCGAGGGGGGCGGAGTCTTTTTCCCAGTTTTTCTTTAAATATTCATATTCACTGTTATCTTCAAACATTTTGTGGCATGGATAATTATCGCCCTTAGCTCTAGTTTTTCCTGCATATTTCAGGGACAGTTCCTCTCGTCTTAAACGAAGAGGTTTCTCATTGGTTTCTATTTGAAGACTACATAAGGCGGTTCCCTTGAAGGTTCCAGTAGCTATTTTTAGAGCAGAATATTGGATGCTGTCTATTCTTTTTAGTTGTGTCTTACATGCTGATTGGTATGCGATGGACCCGTAATCTATTTTTGACCTGATTAAGGTTTGGTATAATTTTATCAGACTATATTTACTGGCTCCCCAGTTTGTCCCAGACACACACCTCATGAGGTTCAGGTCCTTATTGCACCGGAGGACTAGTTGGTCGATGTGGTCTTTCCATGTGAGTTTTCTGTCAAAGATCATACCTAGGTATTTAACACTATTTCTGAATTCAATTTTCTGACCTCCTAGTGTTAGTTTAACGTCAATGTGTTTATTGTTTGAAAATATAATGCCCGTTGTTTTTAGGGCGGAAAATTTGAAGCCCCATTTATCCGCCCAGCCGCTAATTGTATCTAGTGTATTTTGCATTATACCTGTCAATTTTTTTATGGAACGTGCGGTTTTCCAGAGGGCAGAATCGTCAGCAAATAGAGACTGTTCTACTTCTGGGTGTTTCGTGTCAATTTCATTGGCTAGGCCATTGATGAGGATGTTAAAAAGGGTGGGGCTTATGACGCTTCCCTGAGGGGTACCGTTGTCTAATTCATGGTCGGTGGATAGGGTGTTTCCTAGGCGAACTTTAAAATTTCTATTGTTTAGGAAGTTTTTTATCCAGTGTTGCATTCTCCCCTTAATTCCAAGTTTGCTTAATTGAATAATTATGCCGTCCTGCCATACAAGGTCAAATGCTTTTTCTATGTCTAGGGAGATACCTAATGTGACCTGATGTTTGGCATTCCCCTTTTTGATTGAGTGTTGTAATCTGGCTATATGGTCTATCGTACTTCTGTTCTTACGAAAGCCGCTTTGAGTTTTGTTTAATAAGTTGTTGTTTTCCATATGAAATTCCAGTCGATTCTTTACCATGGTTTCCATTATTTTGCATAGATTTGAAGTGAGAGAAATTGGGCGGTAAGAGTTGCTGTCGGATGGATCTTTACCTGGTTTTGGGATTGGGATAACGATGGATGTTTTCCATTTACTTGGAAGTTGTTTGGTCTGCCAGCTGACATTAATTAGTTTCAAAATTAGTTTCTGTGTTTTATTTGGTAGGTGTTTAAGTATAGTGTATCCTAGTTTGTCTTCACCAGGTGAGCTCTCTTTTTTACAGTGTATAGCTTTGCGGTATTCATTAATGTTGAAGTCTGCATTGAGATAGTTTTCTAAATGATCGTCCAAATCGTTTTCTATCGTTGTCTCTTCCTTAATTTTTCTGAATTCTGGTTTCAGGTTCCTATCGCTACTGTTCGAAGCGAAAGATTCGGCGAGGTGATCTGCCTTTTCTTTGTTCGTTTTTTGAGTTTTGTTCAGTACAGGGACTGTGTTTGTTAGCTTTCCTTGTATATTTTTTATTTTGTTCCATACTTTTTTTGAATTGGTTTTGGTATCTATAGTGTTGCAAAAGTCTTCCCAACATTTTGATTGAGCTTCTTTGACACTTTTTTCAGCTATAATTTTGAGTTCCTTGTAGTTCGCGTGATCAATTTGGAGCCTACTTTTTTTGAATTTTCTGAGTGCCTTCTTTTTGGCCGTAATATTCTTTGCACACTCCGGGTTCCACCAGGGAATCGGGTTTTTATTGTGGCGCTGTTGTGATATCGGAATATATTTTTGTGCTATGTTAAGTAGTGAATTTGTAATGTTTTCATTGAACATCTCTGGATCGGAATTGAATATCTCGTCATGATTTAGGCTTTGACAGTCTATCTGAAAGCTTTTCCAGTCGGCTTTGGAGTACTGAAATTTTGGAGGGGCGTCTGTCCTTTCAGAGTCCGGTTTTATACTAATTTTCGTCATACGATCTACATAGTACAGTTGAGGGTATTTATACAAGTGATAACAAGCAAACAAGGTCACAAAATAATCATAGCACAACAGGTTTCATGAGTTAATCATGTCAAAATAAAGAAAATCAAATAGTGAATATGGCTATTATAATCTGTTAATCATCTAGGCGGGTAAAGACAATGGGTGATTACAGATTAAGTTCAAAGTGGCCTCATGGTTAAAGTGACAAAATTATTGAATCTTATATGTGTGAGGATTATACAATTGGTAAGAGATAATCACATGGATAAATAGCATAACGTGTGAGAAGTACATAAAGGATAATGAAAGGATTAACGGTCACGGTGGTAATCTCCATCTAAGCTGATAAGGCTGTCATAGGCGCTGGGTACAAACTGTCCACTGTCTCTGTTGATTGCGGGCTTGTGTCTTTTGATGTGAATGGCTTCCTGTAGTCTCCTCTTTGTTTGGTCGGTCTGGTGGATGGAAAGTTTGTGTATGTTTTGCCAATTTATCTGGTGTCCTGGGTGTTCCGTCAGGTGGTCCGAAATGGCTGATTTTCCGTCTGTTTTATTGCTGGAGGCCTTATGTTCCTTGATGCGGACGTTGAGGGGTCGCATGGTTTCTCCTATGTAACTCTCCTGGGAGGAGCAAACAGGGAATTGTGGGAAAAGTGCATTGGAAGGAACGTTTTGGGGTCTAGGTGAGCCAATGATAGGCCGATGTAGTCGAGTGAGGTATCGTTGTGAAGGATACATGAGGAGGCATCCGCCTGGAGTCGTATGAGGTATCAATGTGAAGCGGTCGTCAGGGACCATCCGCCTGGACTAGTGTGTCGTTCGTGTTCAACATTCTGCGCATGCGCAGACAGGGAATTGTGGGAAAAGGGTATGGAAATAGACGTTTTGGGGTCTAGGTGGACCCCTAATGAGCCGATGGAGTCGTATGAAGTATCAATGTAAAGCAGCCGTGAAGGAGCATCTGCCTGGGCTAGTGTATCGTTCGTGTTCAACATTCTGCGCATGCGCAGACAGGGAATTGTGGGAAAAGGGAATGGAAATAGACATTTTGGGGCTGAGGTGGGCCACTAGTGGTCCTATGGAGTCGAGTGAGGTATCAATGTGAAGCACACGTGAGGGAGCATCCGATTGGGTGGATGTGGGGTAGGAATATCGCCATTCTGCGTATGCGCAGGCAGGCCGTAGTATGGAAATATACATTTTGGGGCGGATAAGGCCCACTAGTGGTCCAAATGGGTTGTGGGAGGAGTCAAAGTGAAGCGTTTGTGGCGTAGAGTCAAAATGGCGTGTGTTTTTTATTGCAAGTCGCGTCAATCGGCGCATGCGCAGTTGGGTGTAGTAAGTAAAGTGCCCATTTTGCGGAAGTGAAGGAAGGTATTTGGTGTAGAGATGGACCACTATTGCTCCGAATGCGTCGTGTGGGGTTTCATTTTGTAGCTCTCGGGGCGTACACCGATTTGCAGGATGTCCATTCCATCTGTGACGTCTTCGGTGACGTCATCAGTATGAGTAGTAGCCAAAGCCGGCATTTTGGGGGTGTGAAGGAAGGTGTTTTGGGGTAGAAATGGACCATCCTTGGTTCGAATGCGGCGTGTGAAGTGGCATCTTGTAGCAACGGCCGCCAACGCCAAGCTCAACGCTTCAACGCCCTGGTGAATTAGCCCAAAAGCTCTGATTTTCATGGAATTGTAACTAACTCATTGGAAATGCAGTGACGCCCGTCAACGGCTGCCTTAACGCCCTAGTATAACGCCTTGACGCCATGATATAGACAGCCGAGAGAAAAACAACAACAACAACAAGGATAACAGATGAGAGAACAACAAGTTTTCATATAGTTTATTCTCCCCAATGTTACATCATAACCGCGTTGGGTATGTTTACAATTCGAGAAGAATCTTGTCCAATCAGAGTCCACCATTTGGTCCTGTCATACTCGTTCTTGCCCGTTAGATGTATTCTCTCCTGTCCAATCAGAAATCCCCGTTTTCAGAAAGTTCCATCTTTGCTCGATGTGACCTAATATGATTCTTACTCATTCATTCATCCGTCTGTACATATGTTACAAGTCTCTCTTTCGAGCTAATTGCGGCCATATTTTTCCATACAAGGAAAAAACAGCCTTTGGTGGCAAGCTCTCATTTCGCGCACTGGAAAATATCCTCTCTCCTCGTGCAAAGATCACATCCGGCCAAGGGTACACCTTCAAGGCAGGCCAGGCATCGCTGGCGATGGTAGCGGAGATCCCCGGGCTATCCCCTGGTTGAACTGTAACTCACACTGAAGAAATCATTTATCATTTCCATAGTTATGGGTGGGTATCTTTTCGTAACTCTTTTGGGGAGTCGAGCGGAAACCGGCACCTTTTCGTCAATCTTCAACTATTGCTCGTCTGCCTTGGAATTGGCTGGCTTCTCCATTTGTTCGGGTCTGGGACAGGTTGTGAGAAAGTACATCTAACATGCGTGTTTCCGTATTTATAGTTAGAGATGGGTAGGTTTAAAATTCAAGAAGACTCTTGTCCAATCAGAGGCCGCTATTTGGCGCTGGATCTGTCATACTCGTTCTTGTCCGTTCGATGTATTCACGGCTGCTCTTGTCCAATCAGAAGCCGTCCTTAGGTGGCTCTGAACAGAAATATCTTGGGATGCTGCTGTGAAAAGGCCTACTTTTGGGGTCTTGCTCAGAGGAGGCCATAAACACAGAGCCTATTCATATGTCATATATCAAAATAATTCTATGTATCTCAGAAATATTTTGAGGCCAAAAGATTTGAGTGTTGAAAAAAAAAATTTACTCACTGACCTGTATACAGCAACAACAACAACACTGACATGTGGGCTCATTTTTCACAAAATACATCAACTTCAGCTGACGGCTCAGGTATCCACTACGCAAATGAGATGTTTATGTTCACCACGACTCTGTCAAGTAACTCCAGTAGCTTTAAAAAAAGTGGATTTTTTTTGCTCATCGCCAGCTTGATTTCAATGTGATATGTCATCTGTCAGAGTCACAAAAATGGCGCTCAAACAATAGCCTCGTTCCGAAGTGCATGATGTCATCACCAATTCAAAACTGAATCTCATAATTTTTATTTTTATTCATCCATTCTGATTTTCTATCAACCTTTAGGCTGAATTTATATCATTATAATCTAAAAAAATGGCATATTCAATTTTAAAATCAAGTTTTGAGGGGAATTCCATTCCGTGACCTCTATAAACATTGGGATACTCCCTCGTTTTTTGTACGAAACGGTGAAAGCCACCCTTATAGAACAGAAAAGCTGTTTTCAAATATCTCCTAATCTATTATGCAAATAAAGCAGGAAATTCTGAACAGTTTGGTGTATCTGGCATTGAAATCGGTTAAAATCTCACCGAAATATTGAGTATTCCCTACCGACATGACCGACCCCATATCATGGATTTTCACCAATCAACGGTACTCATTTGGAAATACCATTATCTTAACATGTAATCATGTATTCATGAATACATGTAATGCAAGTACATGTACATGTTGCAGAGAAAATCTATCAGGGTCTAATTATACAGAATAAT
>JAVTVY010021730.1:0-91766 GCA_036873755.1 Hanleya hanleyi
AATTTCGCTCGTAGGACCTCCAAAACTTAGTTGAGTCATTTTATTTATCGTTTTCCTGGCCTGTTAAAGTATTTATTTCCTGAAAGTCGCTTCACGAAATTCTTTGTCATTTCATTACATTTTTGCTTCACAAAGGTATTGAAAAAATTTTCAAAAAAAATAAATACATTTTTTGTCATATCATGTCTCATGGTATCATTGTGTCATAAAATTTGGTCATTATAATGATAAGGGTCGTTTTTAGAAATTTAGACTTGGCAAAAAATTTCAAAAATGTCACAAGTCCTAATTCCCCTTAATTAATTTTTCTTTGAGAGATTACATTATCTTGATTTTCTTGTGTTATATTTGAAAAAGAAGAATATTAGGATATTATATGACAGGCAGTTTAGCAAAGATTTACAGTCGAATAAAAGATAATTCATGATGTTTTTACCAGATATATCTGTTCATTGTCATAATCGTTTGAGGTGATATTTGATATTATCTCTCAATTTAATACAGACATTCAAATTAAACAAAAATTATTTATCGAATTTGGCAAGTAGTATTCAATTTGGAGTGTTAGTACTGGAATTCAAAACTATATCCGAGGTTAATCCAAGTGTTCCAAGTGCTGCTATCCAATGAATGGAAATTTCCCCTTGGAATAGTACATTTTCCTTCTTGCGCTACTCTCCCATATGCAATAGTTCACAAGCCAAAGTATGGGAGAGAGTAATCTACCGCACGACAAATAACATCATCGCATTGTAGCGCATTCTCGGAACCACAGGCCCGCAAAACAAGAGTTTTGGGGTGTGTGGGCGGTGGTATTAGGGTGAAGTGTCGAAATATGGTGTCTCTATATATAACCATAACCATGACCCCATATTTCGACACTTCACCCTAATAGCACCGCCCACACCCAAACTCTTGTTTTGCTGGCCTATGCTCGGAACCCAGATGTAAAGTACCTTATAGATTCTAGGGGATTACACAGGAAGTTCATTCATTTGTTTTTCTTCTAATGTGATGGCCCTCCACTGGGTGGGCATGGTACCACTATATATTTGTTTGTTATTTTCTTTTATTGTGCATCTGAAGTCCCAAAATCCATAATCTATCATGTTTCTCCGGACTACAGACATTGGGTGATTCGAATGGGTCCATGTTTACACATTCTTGAATCAGGTCGAATTCGAAGGAATGTTCTGAGTCACTCGTTGTAAGCCTCAATTTGTGAATACGAAAGGGAAAACCTGTTACGCTCGTGACGATGCATCAGCGCTGTTGTGTTAGTTTGAAAATTGAAGAGTTCGACAATCGTAACGTATACTCATGAATATGCATGAATCACCGACCCGGTGCACTAATTCCGCCAGAGGCATATTGTAAGTGCTTGCGTCTGGTGGAGTGAAAGAATGATGAAATGGTTGCACGGTATATTCTGTATGACCAGTAGGCCAATCTGATTAAAACTCAGACTTAATAACCGCTCCTCTGTCGGACATGTCGCTAATTAAGATCTGGGACAGTCCGTATAACAAATCCGTCAGATGAACTCCAAATCAAATAGTTCCCGGATCAAACAGTCGCCCAATGAGACGCCTCGTAGTATAGCGTGTCGGCTTCTCTCCTAATATTAACTTTGTTGTTGCGATGCAGTTATGAACTGATTTTATGAAACAAAATAACCGTACCTATATATCCAGCAGTGCAAGAAATATCCCTTGATCTTTTCACCTGGTCTGTCATTGAAGAGAACAACGGGGAGCAAATAATAATCTTCGGTGATCGCTCATGGACTGGAGTCGAGAGCAAGAACTTCGTCAGCCGCCTGCATGGGTTGGATTTTTCTGCGCCTCGTCCGTACACTCGGCAACATAAAGATTTCCCGTAGTCGGTAGGAAGAACGGCTATACAATGTCTTTTACGTACACTGTTAACAATCGCCCGTAGATTTTACGGTAGAATACCGGCAGCTCAGGCTGCCAACCATCTACCGTAAATATAACGGTGACCGTAAAAGTTGTTTCACGGTCACCGTAAAATGTACGGTGATATACCGTAAATTTTACGGCGTTGCCGTATAATATTCATTGCATAAATTTTTCTAAAGTAAGATAAATATGCAAATGAACCATAATATAATCCCTGAAACTGAAAATGACGCGTCATAAATAATAATAATGGGTTGGCGTCATTCTCAAAGAGAGCCGTGTCTACCCGCGGGAGACCAAAGCGACTCTCATGTAAACTGGTGACATTTTGAATCTCCAATCTCAAAGCGAGGCAGCATGACATCACTCGCTCGACCGGGACTATTCATTCTCAAAGAGAGCCGTGTCAACCCGCGAACTACTTCCTGTATTAGATAACTCGCTTTCACGGCCAATTATACATACCGACAATAATTTGTTCGCGATTGATATGCTCCGAAACGGAAAGAGTCATTTCCCAATTATATAGCCCATGTTATGTTTAGCAATTGGCTTCTAACTCGGCGGAGTCAGCAGGTCAATGACAAGCCGGATACAGACGAAAAATCATACGCCGCCTACTCACTCCCCAAATTTTGGGGGGATGGCTGGGGGGATGGCTCCCATTTACGCGTGAGACTCTTTCTCGCAGTAGGGAGTCTCGCGAGACGAGAATGGGGTTGGCGTTACACTGCTGGGGTCGTTTCTGTCCGCAGGTCCATTCACAGACGGGCATGCGCAGTGCACTCTACTATAACCCAGACCACGAGGAAGTTGTCTCACATGAAAAAGGTTCAAACAGGCAAACATGGTACCTTCTATTGACCCCAATAGTGTAAGTGAAATTAGCCAAAATAAAGCTTGTCCTTATGGTTCCAGTATCACATCCACTTATGGGTGCCAATCCCACCCTGAATGGTTAATGAAACTCAAGATAATTCCACAAGTCCATTTTCGTCCGAGTTAGCACGACGAAACAGTCACAGATTACCTTTTCTAACATCCAAATGAGGTGAAACAGGTATTACATTAAAGATGAACTAATAAAATATAACAAAGCATGACTTTTTGAAAGAAACTAATAATGAACAGAGTAATCTCCCATTACATTTGCACTGTGAATAACGGTATTCTACCTTTTACCGTCAAATTTACGGTAATATACCGTAATTCTGAAGATACGGTAGATTACCGTCAGCCTTACGGTAACATACCGTCCATTTAACGGTACTTTGTTACAGTGTAGCATGCAAGAAAGCATCTGCAGTTGCTCCTGCTTTAATGCGGGCAAGTCAAATTTCGATCACGCCTTGAACTTCGCCGCCACTGAATATAGGCGCCCCTTCACCTGTCGAAGTTGGACTGTGATTGGTCGCCATTCTGACATGCGCGACAGATTTAAGATAGGGATTGTCCCAGATCTTAATTAGCGACATGTCTGATAGAGGAGCGGTTATTAAGACTGAGTTTTAATCAGACTGACCAATAGGCCTACCCATCGTACCGGGATGGAGTTTCCAAGTGAAACAAATAAATGTTCATAAACTTAGACCGCGGTCTAATTTTATGAACGTCTGGCATCAGACGTCTGCAGCATGTAAAATATTTTGAAGGTAAGCGAGCACTATAATTGTGTAGTCCTTACCGTATGGAAATTGCAATCTTCTCCATAAAACGACTATCGTCTCTGTGCCACGGTTTCTGTTTCTCTTTTATAACGACGAACCGTGATACATTACTATTATCACTGTTCAGCCTGATGCAATAAACTCGGGGTTTTCAGCAGGTGTACTGCTGTCGTAACATTTCTGCCTGGCTGATCAGCTAAGTTATAACGGGGTCAATGGCGTGGCACGCTGACATGGAAACGCCGGGCCATTGGTCGATGTAAGATGTAAACAGTGAACTCCTGGCAGTGCAGTTCGTATCGTACTGAAAACCGTATACCTGGTCTCGTTCCTTGCCCTACTAACCTTTCTAGGTCAAGGTAAAAGACTAACCGTATACCGTCTGTTGCGGTAGCGGAACCCGATGGACACGGTACGTTGATCCACACGGTCTAAATATACATCTATCATATTGAGCCGATTACTTGACAATGAATTTTAAACAGTTTTCCAAATTTAACGGTAGAACCTCCATGCCCCCAGTCCCCAAAATATTGGAGATAATAAGTTGCTCACCCTACTGTTGGACCAGTGGGATAGTCCAAATAAAATCAGTATATATTGTTGCCCCTTATCTCAGAGCAGTGTTTAGTCCTAATGATGAATGTCGACAGTAAAAATCCCGCCCAACCTCTCGCAGTGTTTGAGACAGTGTGTTTTAACTTTTGCCAAAAAATCTTTCAAATGCAATAATGATTTTGATCCTTTCTTTGCAGCAATTGTTTTATATATTATTTTTATTAACACAGGTGATATTGCTGAGTTAAATCTGCTCTAGCAATAAAAAATTATATGGGAATAATGTCCTCGACTTTGCCATTTTGAGACATTTTCTAAACAACAACAATCACCTCGTAGATTCAGCTCTCCATCCTTTGTATATATGCTTTGGCATGACATTCCATCCCTTGGTGCATGTTTTTCATCCTATGGTGCAAAACATGGCCGAAAATACACGTTTTTCGGTCTCACCTGACAGAGTGGTGGATACAGGTGGGCAGTGGCGAGGTAGGTGGGTAATCATATAGCCTATCAGGGGCCCACTTAATTATAGAAACGATGTGAATAGGCTACACAGTTAAAGCTGTTGTGGATATTTTGTCAGATAAGCCCGTATTTATACCCCCGATTGGAGTCATTTTGTCACAATGTCCGTTCGTTTTCAATGAAATATACTTCCAAGATAACTAGTATACACTTCTGTTGTTGTAAAGTCGGTTAAGCGGACTAGAGAGCCTCTGATGCGTTCAGCTGAGCTAATTGTATTACTGTATAGTTCATACTAGCTAAGATTCATAGCGTCCCCCTTCCCTCACCGCTATGCAGACGACAAATACACTCAAAATAAAATTCCGTTTACTCGAACGGAAAAAATCCGTCCCCAGGGAATCAAGGGAATATTCCGTTATTGTAACGGATTCCTATTTTTTAACGGATTCAACGGATTTTATTATCCGTTAAATTTAACGGAAAAGTCCGTTCCCAGGGAATCGAGGGAATATTCCGTTATTGTAACGGATTCTTATTTTTTAACGGATTCAACGTTAGGCCCTTGCTGGTAACCGGAAATCTATTAAATTTTATCCCATGCAAACTGGGTTTATATTGAGTGGACTTTTTCACGTAAGTCTAACGTCCGAGTTAAGAGAATAATCCTCTCAGTATATAGATCATCGGAATCGTTCGTAATATCCAACGTTTAATGATTTTAACTCAAACCGCATTGATATTGACTGCGCTGATTTACTCTCATGTGGTTTTTAATTCAGTGCTTTCTCTTTGTCGAGGAAGAAATTAAAAAGAATTAAAATTCTATCGATCGGACAGAGTCGGACATGTTTGGCATATAATTCCGATATTGCTCATTAATCGCAAACGTAATTATACATGCAGATAAATTTTAAAATTACAATTTCCTGCTCAAAAAAGTAAAACAAATGAGTAGGTTCATTCAAGTTAGATAACTCTTGGTGCGGTGATGCCCACGACGGCCCGGTGTGGTTAGGTTAATGTGGAGATGCCAACACAGCCCAATTCAGAATGTGGGCTTCCCAGTACTTAACCCACTTGGGGCCAGTGTAGGGTTGTCCATGCCCCAACAGCCCGCGATATGCCCACGTTTGCCCAGGTGGGATCAATGATTACTTGCTGACTGATGGGATATTCCGTTGATGTAACGGATGAGTCCGTCAGTGCAATACAACAACGGAAGATTCCCTTACTATAACGTACTATTTCCGTTTATATAACGGATTAATCCGTTAAAACTACCTAACGGATAGTAATACGTTAAATTTTAACGGATTATTATTTTGAGTGTACATTTCCCTGGTGGTAACTCGAACATCTCCATGGCGCACTTATTATTATCTTTGCGCTCTATTGGACATTCATTAACTTGAGAAAATGGGCCGCCATGAATAAAAATACAGAAATGGCAGACTAAATGGCCATTCGTCGGTCAAAAATTAATTAGACACGTTAAAATTATCCCTATGGAGCCTCAAAATCACCTGAAATCGAGGGTCAAGAAGATGGGCATTTCCGTCATAATAGACCCTGTGTATACAGGGGATGATGATCACAACATCGATTATGGTGTTTTTATTCATGGCGGCCCTTTTTCTCAAGTTAATGAAGGTCCAATAGGGCGCAAAGGTAATAATAAGTGCGCCATGGAGATGTTCGAGTTACCACCAGGGAAATGTATTTGTCGTCGACATAGCGGTGAGGGAAGGGAGACGCTATGAATCTTAGCTAAGTTCATACCACGGTGCGCGACAAGCTATCCTTTGGTGTCCCTTTGATGTCCCTTTGATGCAAGAAAATAGATAAATTCTTCTTAATTTGTGAAACACGGTCTGAAACTGAATTTTATACTCACCGTATGTTGAAATTATGCCTGCATTGAGTATTAAAGTGAACGTAACTAGCTGGAACATCATAATGACAGTCGATGATATATTTTGCTGGAGCTTAACACTACAAATAATAAAAACTTATTGTAGGTGTTTCATTAAATAATTGCCAGAGTGTAAAACCCCTCCCTCCCAAGGATTTCTTGGCTTTTCCTAAGGGCTACGTGCTCGATCACAAGGCTAAACTATCAATCCTAGTATATCAGTACATATAATCTGTCATATACTAAAAGTTGTTATTCTTATATTTATTCATGTTCTTATTTATAACTGTACATTGTGTACGATCGAGTGAATTAATAGACTGATTAACAGGGAGGGGTGGAATGTCAATAACAAGAAGTCGATAGGGTAAAAGTAGTATAGTTCGATTCTGTTTTTATTTTTCAGATTTTGGGAGAGGGGTCTATAGACTACCCACGGAAGCGACACCGGCCCTGCTCCATGATCGACCAGTGAAGAAGCTCTTCAGCGAGGCAGCTGACGAATATGGTAATAGTATATTCAATTAATACTTAATATATAGAAATCATGTTTCACAGACAAATTTTGCTTGATTGGTTCCAGTTTTTGTTGATGATATAGGCACCGGTCCCCTCTTTCACTTACCCTCAGGTACAGGTATACTGTTTATTTGAAAAGAGAAACTTGAAAAGTTTAATACAAAAGACGGCGTATTGCATGATATCTAACAAATAACTGTTAAACGATCGCTTATTATGATGTAAAATTGAGTCAATGGAATGAGTCACACTGTTATATTGAGGTCAACGTGTGCATGCCCACCTCCCCTCCCCCTCGAAAAGTCCATGCTCCTAGCCAAGTTTACATGGCTTCGTTCGTTCCTACTACGTCATGCGTCCTCTCACTGAACTTACATTTATACTTCGGGGCCACACGGCTCTATGGGTATTACGGCTCTATCCTACAATAAAACAACCCCTCCTAACTCTCTGTCTACAGCTTTTATCGTGTTCGGAAAATACTTTGATTGCCATGAAGAGCTGATCTGTCTGCGATCAGCCTTCAAACATCAACAGTAGGTTGACTTTCTCTTGGGTACTGCCATTATCTTCGTACGGGTCACGTGATCCGCATATTGCGATACGATGCGACGCGAAAGTGTGGAGCACGTGGCCTTTATATATAATGGCGGTTTCCAGAAGAAAATTATCTGACCAGTAGTTGATGTATGAAGACTGATTGCAGCTCTTAACGGAAATCAAACTATTTGCCGAACTCGATAAAAGCAGTGGTCAGAGACTGGGAAGGGATTGTTTTATTGCCGGATAGAGCCCTAGAGCCATTGTCTTCAGAGACAATTTTTATGACAGACAAATTATCGATCCGAGTACAGCCAAAATATTGTAGCTGGAGCTTGAAATAGGGATATACTTATAGTATTTGCATAATTTTCATGCTTCACTGCGTGGAAACTATAGTACAGCAGCAATCAACTTTCAGTCAATCGAGTTGTCGATCTCAAAGCCGGAGGCTTTCTGATTTGCCTTTCCGATACTGTATTTATATATCATACATCAACACTGGATCGAGGCCTACGTCCAGTTTTCACGGACGCGATAACCTCGCCTATTTTTGTTTGCCATCCTTGGAAAGGTAGTGCTTGAAATTACATGTCTTGAAACTGTTAATCCGCTAAAGACGGGAAACATGTCATTGTTGAAGGCGCCGACTTATTTCGGATTTTTTTTAACAAAACTGAAATATCAATACCGGAAAATTTCTGTCGGTGGAAAAGTATCGCTCAGTGAACAGGACTTGTTAAAGACGTTTTCAACACAAGATGGTCAACCCCGCCTTCGTGGACGTCCATACCTTCCCGGGTCCAAAGGGGAAAATATGCCCGAGAGTCTCCAGCCGCCAAGAAAGGATTTCCCTCCAATAATCCGCGCGGAGGAAATAACGTCTCTTGACAAATCCACTAGACAATTTGCTGTGCTTGCGAAACATATGCTGGACAAAATACTGAGAACCCATGCCTGCGTGTTATTAAAAGGTCTACCTTTGAGCACAAGGAAAGACTTCGCAGAATTTTACAATCACCTGGGATTTGAAAACATGGAATATCTAGGGGGAAATACGAGCAGACGGCCGATCGGTAAAAACATATTACCGGCCAGTCCGGACGCTGCAGAATTCAGCATCGAACTTCATAACGAAATGTCTTACTGGCCTGAGTTTCCCGCCTATGTAAGTCTTAACCGTTTATCATTAATATAATGAGATCACTTCACATCCAAATGCTGAGTTGGCGACAAACGCAATTATCCAGGCACTTTATCACATTAATATTTACTAATTTATCATGCAGTTTTTGCGGAGAAATTGCATAAATAAAAAATTCCGAAAATACGACCGAAAAATCGATCAAAAATGCTATTTTTGAAAATGACGTCACTGTGACGTCATCAAAGCGGCCATCCTGGATTTTCCCCCTTTTTCTGGTAGAGCTTGCCTCAAGGGTATGGTATGGCGAGCTTCAGCTCCCTAGCTCAAGAACAATAATTAGGGAGGCCATTTCGTCCCCCCCCCCAGGCCGGGACAGGTCCCAAAATGCGCAGGCCAGATAGAGTTAAGCATATTTTGCCAGCTAATTATAAAACTCATGTCATGCAGCCAAGTTTGAAAAAATAGATTGTAGCCTATTTGTTTAAACAATTTTGAGAAATTGTCCGCGTTTAAAATTCTTTCAAGAAACACGTGCACCTGCGGAAGAAAGGATTCGTATACTAATGCAAGGTATTTTTCAATAGGTTTGAGTGAACTTGAGTAGGGTAAACGAAGGAGAAATTACTGTTATTTCGAGCAATCCAAACTCAACCTTTTTTAAAAATATTTCTACGCAACGTTCTCTTTTCAGTTCTTTATGTACTGTGAAGTTCCGCCAGAGGCTCATTGTGGAGGAGAGACAGCTATCGTGGATGTCAGGGCCATCAAACAAGACTTAGACCCTTCAATATGGGACAATATGAAATCAAAGGGAATACTATATCACCGCTACGTTACGTCAACCGAGCACGTGAGCGCACCTACCCTGGACCAGGTGAATAACATTAATAGGCCCCACATTATAGATATGCCTTGTAAAAATGACCCGCATGGATATATACAATACATATGTAACTATAGTTCATGGGACGATTTAAAGTTTGTTTCATTATTCCTTTGTCTAAGTTACGCTACGTTTCGTAGCAAAACACGAACGTAGCGTACAAGATCTATGGTGTTACGTTTCGTAACTGGTGTCTAATTCCGCTTAACCCGGGGCTAGGGGCCGTATGAACCCATGTACTTCAAGAACCTCATGGTACTCATATGAACAGTCACAATCAAAGCGTGACTGAGATACGTCATTCTTTAGATGACGACTTTACAACGAATATTATGGATTAAGAATACTGATCAGCGATACGGATTTGATATTTTTGGAACGTCATGATGTCTTGCCGGCATCATTGAAAACTGTTGACCGCTTCTCTCTTGCAGGAAACGAGCCTATGTTTTTGTATACTATGATTGTCTTTTTGAATTTGGTGCTAATACTGTTATATGGAAAATGGAATAGGTCTTTGGATTATGGACGCGGATATTCTCTAATGGACGACGGCTGGATTATGAATGACGGACTAGACGCTTGTAATCTCATTTCCTTTGATTTTCCTCCATTGCATTCAATTTTTTGATTTTCTGGAAGTTCTTCGCTATGCCTTATTTTCTTTTTTTCTCTGGTTTTCTCCATATTTAATAGCTTTATTTCGATTTGATTTCGATACTGAGTTTGGAACTACTTTGTTCACTGCATTTCCTTCCAGGTAACTTTTCTGGCTTTGCCATGATTTTCACGTAAAAGCACCCGTCATCAAAAAACGCCCTTGTTCGCGCATAATTCACCCCAGGTTTTTTTCGTAGCCTTATGTTTTTTCTATTCGCTTCCTATAACCTCCGGGAACACGCCAATAACAGAGAAGATGTGTTTTAAGCTTGAGTTATTATTTCCCATAATTTATAAACCTGATCAACTCGGAAAATTCGAAATTGTCACGGAAGAAAAGTTGCATTTTGTTGAAAGGTATACTATTTTAAATTAACCTGAGAGTTTACGATCAATGTAAGTGACGTCTCCCTGATATCTTCACAGTAAACCTGCTGCTTCGTCTCTGAAACAAGGTTGGGTCCTTTGAACACCCGAGTGGCATCCTGTTAACTTATAATGACCGAATGGACTCACAAATGCAGTCTTGTGTCTGTCCCTTCTCCTACCTTGATTTGTCGTTACGTCGATTTAAGCTTATAGATAGAACCTTTACTTTTCCAGACAGCAATTAGTTCAAGAAATAATTTACATCGCGGTCCTGCAATGAAAGCATATATACAATATTAGTAAAACTGGTTATAGTATTTCGTAAAACTATATAGTGCGCGTCAGCGCCATAGAGATGAATTGTAACATATTGGTAAAAATCGGCCATATGATTGTATTCAAATTCACATGATGTTAATCAGCTCCTTGGCTGATTTATTCATTAAGATAATTCGTTTGAACGCCTGAACGTTAAAAAAATTATTGGACGTACTTAAGGTATTCCATAAAACTGAAGTCGCTGAAACTTCTTTTAAAAGTTTGCGTCCAATGTTTGAGTATATATAAGGTATCACATTACGCAGCACGTACACATGTATGTGGAAGTTATGTACAGTGGTAATATGTACAAGTATTCATATCGTGGGCCAATGTTTTTAAAAACCTAGAAAGGTTAAACAACTCTTTTGTAACCGATTCGATCTTGGATTGACATCCAAAAAAAAATCTTTGGCTTTAAGAATGATTATTTTTTGAGCTCATAAACAACATATTGATTGATAATTGATTTGGAACTTTTCTTCTAACAGTATAATAAAATTCAATTACGGAAAATGAGTGCATTGTCTAATAAATCGGGCAGGTCGATGTCGAAAAATAGGACGCTTCCAATATAAGCTTCTGGATCACAAGTGCTTGGTCGAAAAATAGAAGGCTCTCGACACAAGTATAACTCCCCAATGTGTGGCAGAGGATCCAGATCGCGGATGACTTGGTAATTTAGTTTTTACCCCTCGGGCAGATTCTGCCCGAGCGGTATTGTCGTTGCCTCCGTCGTCCGTCCGTCCATCCGTCCGTCCGTCTGTCCGTCTGTCCATCATATCATTGTAAACACACTATCTCAAAAAGTCCTTCACTTACAATGAAACTTCATACAGTTGTTTAATACAGCCAGTACCAGAAGCCTATTGAAAGTCGTTGCCATTGGATTTGTTTTTCAGGAGTTATGCCCCTTTATACATGTCTGTTGGTCTATATCCTTGTAAACACAAGGTCGAAAAATAGAAGGCTCTCGACACAAGTATAACTCCCCAATGTGTGGCAGAGGATCCAGATCGCGGATGACTTGGTAATTTAGTTTTTACCCCTCGGGCAGATTCTGCCCGAGCGGTATTGTCGTTGCCTCCGTCGTCCGTCCGTCCATCCGTCCGTCCGTCTGTCCGTCTGTCCATCATATCATTGTAAACACACTATCTCAAAAAGTCCTTCACTCACAACAATGAAACTTCATACAGTTGTTTAATACAACCAGTACCAGAAGCCTATTGAAAGTCGGTGCCATTGGATGTGTTTTTCAGGAGTTATGCCCTTTATACATGTCTGTCTGTTTTTATCCTTGTAAACACATTATCTCAAAAAGTCCTTCACTCACAACAATGAAACTTCATACAGTTGTTTAATACAGCCAGTACCAGAAGCCTATTGAAAGTCGGTGTAATCGGATGTGTTTTTCAGGAGTTCTGCCCCTTTATACATGTCTGTTGGTCCATATCCTTGTAAACACATTATCTCAAAAAGCCCTTCACTCACAACAATGAAACTTAATACAGTTGTTTAATACAGCCAATACCAGAAGCCTATTGAAAGTCGGTGCCATGGGATGTGTTTTTCAGGAGTTCACACACACCTGTGTGGATTGCTGTGAATAGACAGTAATCGTTCGACTACATCTACTATAGGTAATCACTGCTCTATTGCTATTGTTTTGTCTGTCTAGGTAAAATTATGCCCACCCCAAATATGTGAGTTGTTGGGGTCAGAAACATTATTTCCACAATTGCTCTGGGCCCGGCCCGAGGGGTCCCGATGGCGACAGCCACATGTCTATGATCTACTATGCGAATATTTCCACACATCTTTCAATTAAATGCAAGGTGGAGCTCCATAACTGGAAGAACTGTGCCAAATTGTGCCTTCATCGAGCAAATGCTGCAATTGTCCGTTCACTTTCGCAATGTGAGAAGGGGGTAAGCTTACCGAAGAAATACCCCTGAATATTTAACTCGATTGAGTGGAGATGAAGGAACCTGATCTTCAGACAAAGGTGCTAATATTCAGTTTGTCGCAAAACAGGTTGAGCGCTCAAGTTTATGGAATATGAATATGAGGACAAACATTCCTCTCCAATATTTCAGGGCGCCATACACATTTCGCTCCCTGATTTGGTATGGGCTTATGTATCAAGATGTAAATATCATGTACAGTGGTGGTAATATACCCTACATAAGGAAATTTCAATCCATTCGCAATTATGAGCGTTATCGAGTCGACGCCATCGGTACTTCGTGTAATCACAGGCCCGCAAAACAAGAGTTTTGGGGGGTGTGGGCCGTGGTACTAGGGTGAAGTGTCGAAATATGGGGTCTCTATATATAACTCCATGCTTTATATAAATCCACATCAAGGTGTGAAACGGACTTTGGGTGAATCGAGAAATAAACGGTTTACCGCCAAACAAAATACATCAGCATATTCTACAATATCACTTGATATATTCCCATCGTCAAATTAGTAAATTTGTGCAATTTTTTACCTTTGCCGGGCGATTCAAAATCCAACGTAACTGTCCGTCCATCTAGGAACAGTTAGATTGTGGCGGGCTTCGTTCTTAATTCTGATTGGTCAGTCGAGACACGCCTCTGGCAAGAGAGATCACGCACTGATCAGCTGTCGCGACTGACCAATCAGAATTGAGAACGAAGCCCGCCATAATCTAACTATTCCTAGATGGACGGACAGTTACGTTGGATTTTGAATCGACCGGCAGAGGTAAAAAATTGCACAAATTTACTAATTTGACGACGGGAATATATAAAGTGATACTTGTAGAATATGCTGATGTATTTTGTTTGGCGGTAAACCGTTTATTTCTCGATTCACCCAAAGTCCGTTTCATACCTTGATGTGGATTTATATAAATGGGGTATTGGGTTATATATAGAGACCCCATATTTCGACACTTCACCCTAATACCACCGCCCACACACACCAAAACTCTTGTTTTGCGGGCCTGTGGTGTAATATAGCTTTGTGATCGTACTCACATTGCACCCCGTTCCCCAAAAACATGTACGGTAATCGAAATATCCAGCCAGGGTAGCGTCCGGACAGTTAACCATAACCTGGCCTCATAATTCCGATTATTCAGGCCTTCTGTGCTGTATGCAGCTGGTCACTTTTGGTGGCACTACACAGGCCACTTCAATCCCAACCCTATACTCATGTTATTATGTGACCTTTCGCGACTGATTTCTTGGATCATAATTAGGTCAAGCTAAATCATAGCAGAGGACTGACCTGGATCTTTCTGGTGATACGTTCTCGGGCAATTGCCTCTATTATATTATCTGGTACTTGATATGAAACCCTATGTCGGATCCAGACTGGTATCAAATGTACTTTGGCCAGGGATTAAATTCAAACCAATCAAAATTCAAAGCCCGCAGCGGATTTCCGTAGGCGCTTACAGATTGGTTCAATTTATATAGAAATTCCTTGACTCATTTATATCCAGAACTGCTATGGATAACCCAGAGAACGCGCGTGTTTGAGACATAGCACCAGAGCTGACGACATTTGTATAGATAATTGTTATGGCAGAATCATCAAAAAATGTTTTTACGTAATTTACTCTCATCACATATCCTTCAAACTTCTTGTGAAACAAGTACATGTACATGTATATGCATCTTCACAAGTCCAGGTAATCTCTAATTCCTCGCAGAGGGTTTACCTGGACCTTTTTGGTGATTCGGATGAGTTCTGTAGTGGTTGCGTCATTTTACAATCTCGTACATTTCATTCCCAACGGTTGTTTTGAATTAGCGCGTCAGTATCTGAAGCCTGCGGTTTTCGCTTTGACACCTGATGTCGATTTCAGCCTGACTTCAAAGGTGGACTGGCCGGCGATGAAATTCAAACCAGTCAAAACTCAAACCTCGCTGCGGATCGGCCTGATGAGCTGCTTCAGCGCGCTTACTGATTGGTTGAAAACCCTCAAGTTATTTATATCCAGAACTGCTATCGGTACCTAAACAAGCGAGTGTATCGGTCGTAACCTATCGATTGTTACACTGGCTCGCGAGGATGATGTATATTAGGAACTCTGACTGTCAGTATTCTTTCAAATGTAAACGCTAATTTAGCCGACTTCAAACGAGAAAAGTCACGCCACATTTCATCTAGTATGGTTAAAGGGGAGTAATTCCAAAAACAAGTTGTGCCATGTCGCATAAGCATATATCCTGACAACTTGAAACCGTTGGTGCTGTCTGACATTGCAGATATTTCTGACGCACGACACCAAGAAGATCGAGGAGATCATGGCTAAGCGAGGACATCATCACGAGTGGCAAGCAGACGGCACTCTGAGATTCTGGTACACCCTTCCGGCCACAAGACCACATCGTCTCACAGGTCTGTAATTCTGTTCAATGGTGAACCCCAGATATAAAGGTTTCTGCTATGATTTCACCAGGTTACATCGAGCTATAATACCGTCCTGTTGCTATACTTGGAAGAGCAAAAATGCGAGAAACCGCGTTACAGTGTGATGACAGGGTACATCGGCATCGTTTTACGCCAGCCCTTCAATGTTGCGTTTAATTTAATCAGCAAATATCCTGTTATATTGCGTCAAATTTTGCATGCGTATCGTCAAGATTGTTTTCCAATCGCTGTCTCTCTCCACTCGCGCGCCTCTCTTGGGTAATTCGACCGGTCGACGTTAAAAAAAATACCCCATTCTGGAACCTGGAAAGCAAGATCAGCCTATTTTAACCTCACCTGGCCTGCACCCCTCCCCCCCTCCCCTACCGAACTTTCTGCGCTATCTCCGGAACGACAAAAAATGGAAAGCTGATACTCCTTGACTTTATAGTTTATTATATTGGTGTCATTTTGAGCCTATTTTCATAACCCCCGAGCATAGGATTATGGGTAAATTCAAGATGGCGGCCACTTGGGGTACCAGAAAAGTGATGTTTTTGTCATATTTCTTCAAAATTTCTGCTTTTCCGCGATGAAAAGTGGGCAAAATCTATTTTATTTTACATAACATTAATATTTGCTAATTTATCATGCAGTGTTGCGGAGAAATTGCATCAATAAAAAAATCGGAAAATCTGACCAAAAAAATCAACAAAAAAATACCGTTTTTGAAAATGACGTCAGACTGACGTCATCAAAGCGACCATGTTGGATTTCTTTTACATTTTGCACTAGAGCTTGACCCAAGGGTATAGTGTGATAAGTTTCAGCTCCCTAGCTCAAGGGGTAAGACAAACAATCAAGAGCGGGGGCGGGGGGTGGGGGGCTGGACAGGTCCCAAAAAGCCCAGGCCATATAGGGTTAAAGCATAGCAAGAGATATCCACCGAATAGAGAAAAAAACATAAGGAAGAATGTAACTTAAAGGTCCACTGCAAAGGATTTCGATTTACTAGTTAATTTCACAGTATCAAATGAATTTAATACAAAATACCCGGTGTTCCAATGATTAGCCGACGAAAGAATCAACGATTGGAGACCCTTTGGCCTTGTATTTATCTTACTTTTGGCATTTCTAACGCGCCAGAGCGGGACCTATTCCTCTCTTAAACTTACCGTATCCTTAACGTTTTTCTGTTTGTCAGGTGAGGAGTTATGGTTCAACCAAGCCACCATTAACGCTAGCTACCTCCAAGCGCATCCGTTATGGCAGGATGTGAACGAGACACCCGATGATCGCCTGCCTTATCACACGTACTACGGGGATGGAACGCCAATAGAACCGGAAGTGATACAACAAATCCGAGACGTCTCGTGGAAGAATGCTGTTGGATTCCAGATGGAACATGGAGATGTCATCGTCCTCGACAATATGTTTGTTCAACACGCTCGGCTGGGATACGTTGGTAAACGAAAGATGGTTGTCAGTCTCGCTCGTTCCTGATCTATGTTTTTGAGGACATACGATCTCATAATATAACGCGTATTTTTTATGCCACATTGATAGAGTGACATAACGCACTCAGGATTGCGAAGTTTATAATGTGTATCTGAATTATGGTCACATATATATGTAACTGTGCCCAGAGTCCAGTTGGTAAAGTCATCGATATGAAAACGACGGAGCCAGAAAAGATGACCCAGTCCAGTTGGTCAAACCATTTTCTCGCTGGATTCTGATATGAAATTCCAACATTCAGGGAAGTATTTAATGGCACTACTGGTTTGCTATGTCACAGTCTAACCTTCTACTTCATAAATTGTAGTCTGACTCGGGTGTGTGTGAAACAACAATCATCTTCTCGCGGGGTATATTTCATTTTTCTGATAGAATGAGGTTTAGTTCCTCCGTATCGGAGGAGATTTTTGCGTTGCCATTCCCCGCTGATGCCTGTTTGTCACCTCGGGGTCAGCATATTGCTCATCATCAATGACAATAAAAACTAAAGTTTGACTATGTATAACTAGATATGAATTAAAGTAAAAAATAGATCACAATGAACAAAATTGTTTTGTTTAAAGGTTATATGATGTGCTCTATCGTAAAACTTATTGTAAACTGTGCTATATTATTTTAAAATGAGCTATAAAGCTGTATTGCTATATACTGTGTACATGTATAATATCTTATCACTATTTGATCCATTCATCGTAAAAATGTGTGGAAATCATTATATTCTTACCTGTTGTGTTATTATGATAAGTTGTGTTATTGGCAAATCGTTAAAAAAATAAGTTAAAAAATAACCTAAAAATATAGGGTGGAAGAAATGTCCATGGGGAAAATGTCCACAGGGAGAAATGCCCTGGATTCACTTTGCCTATGTGTGTGAAGTCATTGGCGGCAAACAAGTCAAGAGGATGGTTGACATTCCAAATTTTTCATGGAACATCTGGGATAGACTTCTTTTGTAAATGAATCCCAGAGGATGTCGACATTGAAACTCGTCTGACTGCTTCACTCGAACAAGTGCATGGACAAAATATCGTTGGTTCCGCTTGACAGAGAGGGTGAAAATCTGCAGACTGATGTGGTTTCTGTTACCAGACTGATCAGGTTGATGCTGTAAAGAATGGCGACGAGCTACGGTCGAGTCGACGATCGATGTTGCCATGTTTTTGAGAGAGGTCATCTCTGATGGCTTCAGCAAATCTGATAAGCTACCCTGGATACCCACTGCATCCTATCTGAAGAATTCGGCCAATACAATACATGATGACCTTCAGAGGTTCCTGCGAATGACGAAATGTGGATAGAATGCGAAACAAGATTCGTTGTGGTTTGACCGTTTAATCAGCTTAATTGACCAAGATTTCTGTTGGGCGCTAACGAACGGCAAATGGAAACTTACATATTTTTCTTTGCATGACCCTCCGACATCTCTTCAGAAGTACACATACTGTGTATATGTATAATACCTTGCTGTACAAGTGGAAACAGCACAAGCCGTACTTCTGGACGAAGTCTCAGATATTCTCACGCCCGAGATAGTACACAAACCTGCCGAGGCATCGATTTTTGCACTCTACACTTTTGACCGATTGGTCACAATCTAATTAAAATTAAATTCTATCTGCTTCCCAATTTGGATATGTCGCTTGTACGTTTGGGAAGCATTGATAGGATATTAAGTTATTAAGACTGAATTGGTCAATAACTTGTAAAAGTGGAATCAGCACAAGCCGTAGTGTTAGCTCTGGACGAGCTCTCAGATCTCCTCACGCCCCAGATAGTACGCAATCTTGCAGAGACATCGACACTTTTGACCGATTGGGCAATAACCTGTCTGGTAGTATCTCCATTCACACAGCCCATGATATTATACTCCGGAATATTCAATTGACAACATCTGATCGTGCTGAAGGTCTTCTGCCTGTAGTCCGTTCCATTGAGAGACGAGCGCACGTTGCCTAAGATTTAGTCCTAGCGAAGTTCTCCACCCATGCTTTTTAACTCGGAGAAAGGGTCCAAAGTTGGAGATCGTGTAGCTAAAATCTGTCGGTAGTAGTCTTGCTCTATCAGTGTGCCGCAAACCAGACGTTATATGGGGTATGACTCGACTGTTAAGCAGCACAGAAAATCAAGAAATACCAGCGTGAGGATGGTTTATTTTAGAGGAGAAACGACAAAATGATTGACAACCATTGATAACTACCCTGTCATCAACTGTCCGATTACAGATTATGGATCCGTTAAGGAGTGCAGTCGATATTCAGCGGAAGCCTCAACAGAATTCGGTCAGGACACCATCACTACATTTGATCTTGGAGTATGTATGAAGGCGTACCATTTCTTCTGGAAGAGTCCATTTTTTTACAACGATCACACCGTCCGCATTGGAACTTTTCATGTGATTTGCGCTTACACTAAGATGATGGACAAGAAGACGAAGGCATCTGGGTTCACCGACGTGTTACTTGATGCAAGGCTGGTATCCAGTGGATCTTTGAGCGGTGTTGCTTATAGCAATAACCACAGCAGGGCGATGAACTTTAACAAGGCCCTTGCATTAAATAGGCTCCTCTAAACGTTTTTAGATAAAAAGAAGAACCATCCCTTTCCTGCCATCCCTGAAAGATCCATTGGCAAAGTTAAAAAAACTTATAAAGGTGCACAGCTAAGCCCTGAAGGACAAGGCCCATTCAAGCTTACATGAGTGACTACGATGATTTTCAGAAGATCCGAAAGACAGAACTTGGGCTGACTGCTGAGTTCTGGATGCCACACATAGCTTGTATTGTCGCTAATACGAGCATGGAAAACCAACAACTATAACCTGTACGGATTATGTATAAGCGAGATAGCCGATTTCCTTAGTTTTAATGGACAAAACTGTTCCCGTTACCTGACATTCGTCTCGGTGTTCCTTACAAATATCAACGAATCGCACCCAGGTGCTACTGAGCTAGTGGGGGAGTGGGATAAGCATTACGGGATCATTTATCCCTAGCATCCGATGTGCCGTTAACAGGACGGTCGAGAGACCATCATGAAACATGACAAGTAACATGCAGCCGCTGATGGTAAAGGAGTCTGGTTTGTCATCAAACTACAGTGCCTATAATCGGTGGGCTAGGACAGCTGACGAGCGATCCCGATACCTGGAAACAGAAGTGTAACGGATTGATATGTTGGATGAATTCAGTCACGTGAACCAGCATCGAGATATCGGACCATCTCAGGTTCTTAAAAGTGAAAAGTCGGTGTGAAAAAAGCCATCAGCGCAATGGAAGTGATTCCATTGATCTCAAATATCAAGATCGTCTGACTTGAATATCATCATCAGAAGGAGTTTCGAAGGCGGTTCAAGATAGACAAGGCGCTAAGGGCAGAGGATATTGGCAAACATGCAAAGGAGATGTTCATCAATGACAGACTACAGACAAATGACCATTTATTCGAACATATTTGCCGACATGAACACGTCCTTAATTCAAAGACCTATTTCATATAACAGATTTAGCACCAAATTAAAAAAAGTCATAGTATACATAAACATGTGATAGTTTCCTGCAATAGAGAGGCAGTCAGCAGTTTTCAATGAATCGCTGATTGGTATTCCTAATCAATGATTTTTGCTCTTAAATCATTACCAAGAGAATGATATATCTCAGTTACGCTTTAATTGTGACTGTTCATAAGAACATCACGAGGATCTTGAAGCACATGGGTTCATACCGTCCCTAGCCCAGGGACACTCCATAGATCTTGAACGCTACGCTCGTATTTTGCTATCAGCATGCGATATGTATCGCCAAATATGAGAAACTTTTAAGGGGATGCGCTTGTTGGTACCGACAGCAAAGACACGTGGCATTTCAACTGCCTGAACGCCCTCAAAGTGGTGACCAATTAGTAGAATTACAGCAAATGATGAAAAACCCTCCATCGAGACACCATATGGCTTTCTTGCCAAGACGTACAAGAGCAAAGAATTCCAGTATTTGACACATGCCAGAAAGGATGCAATACCTCCCCTAGATATCAAAATGTCATTGACGAAAATGCTACATTCTATTGTATGCGAGAAATGCCAAGTACATTTAAGGATATCAGGCAGAAGATATTTGAGATGAGAACAACTGGAATATATTGTATTCCAAGATGGCCACCATTTGAAACTTATTTTGGCCAATATACATGTAGCCTAACCTGATCCCAGTGGATATGCCAATATTCCCAGTGTTAGCTGGAGATGGCGGCAGAACATATATATTTTAATAACACCTGCTCTATCAAAATCAATTCGCGAGAAAACCACTTTACAGACTTCACATAACCAAAAAAGAACATAGAAAATAATAGACAAAAATAAACGATATCACAATAAACTAACTCATACTCTGAAGATTGCGAATAAGAAATATTATGAAGGCAAATTTTATGAGAATAATAACAATATTAAAAGCGCTTGAAAAATCTATAACTGAGATAATGCAACGACGAAAATCTTCCACAGTACCCAGTGGATTAATATCAGCTGCCAGGAAACTTTTGATTGCCCAGAGATAGCAAATCATGAATGAATATTTTTGTACCGTTGCCTCTGATCTAGCTTCCAAAAACCCATGTACATCCACAAACGCTGAAAATACCTTGAAAGGGAGTTCCAAAATGAAATGATCTTAGCATCCTGATCAACACAGGAAATTGTTAATATAATCGCCGAACTGACAAATAGGTAGCGAGGAAATGATGGGGTTCACATGTCACTTCTTAAACCTGTTTCTATCACTTTTCGGCTCCAATATCTTTCATCGTGAACTTATCGTTTCAAACAGAGATTGTCCCAGGTAATCTAAAACCAGGGGCGTAGACAAGTTGTCAAGCTTGGTGGGCGGGGGGGAGGGGGAGCTTCAGTTGGTCTTGGTCGACAATGACAGTCGACAAAATATTTCTGACCTTTACGTTCACAGTGTTTGAATAAATTTCCATCCACTACTTTCGCAGTGTTTAAGTCCGAAGAAAAACCTTGGTCCTGGATGACAATGACGGTTGACAATAAATTTCCGCCACTCCTCTTGCAATCATTAAAAACAATTCCCGCCACTACTCTCGCAGTGTTTGAGACCGAAGGAGAACATTGGTCCTGGCCAACAATGTAGGTCGCAAATAAATTTCCCGCTACTACTCTCGCAGTGTTTGGGTCAGAATGAAAACTTTGGTCCTGGTCGACAATAAATTTCTCGGCCCTACTCATTTCCCTCTCTTACTCCCGCAGTATTTTGGTCCGAACGAAAACATTGGTCCTGGTCAACAATGTAGGTCGCAAATAAATTTTCCGACACTACTCTCGCACTGTTTGTTTTCGAAGGGAAACATTGGTCCTGGTCGACAATGACGGTCGACAATAAATTTGTTGTCCTCACTGTCGCAGTGTTTTAGTCTGAATGAAATTGGTTGACAATGATGGTCGACAATAAATTTCCCGCTATTCCACAGGATTGTTTGGGTAAATTGCATGCCACTACTCTTGCAGTGTTTGAGTCCGAAGAAAAACATTGGTACTGGTCAACAATGACGGTCGACAATAAATTTCTGGCCATTACGTTCACAGTGTTTGAGTCCGAGGAAAAACATTGACCCTGATCGACAATGACGGTCGACAATAAATTTCCTTCCCTCACTGTCGCAGTGTTTTAGTCGGAAGGAAGACTTTGATCCTGGATGACAATGTCGGTCGACAATAAATTTCCCGCGACTCGCAGTGTTAAAAAAAAAATCCCGCCACTACTCTCGCAGTGTTTGTGTCCGAAAGGAAAACATCGGTCCTGGTCGACAACGACAGCCGACAATAAATTTTCTTCCCTCAATGTTGCAGTGTTTTAGTCGGAAGGAAAACTTTGATCCTGGTCGACAATGACGGTCGACAATAAATTTCTTGCCCTCACTCTCGCAGTGTTTGAGTCGGAAGGAAAACCTTGGTCTGACAATGACTGTCGACAATAAATTTTACGCCACTCCTCTCGCAGAGCGTGAATAAATTTCCCGCCAGTACTCTTGCAGTGGTTGGGTTCAAAGAAAAACATTGATCTGGTCGACAATAACGGTCGGCAATAAATTTCTTTCCCTCACTCTCGCCGTGTTTTAATCGGAAGGAAAACTTTGGTCCTGGATGAAAATGACGGTCGACAATAAATTTCCCGCCACTCCTCTCGCAATGTTTAAAAAACATTCCTGCCACTTATCTCGCAGTGTTTGAGACCGAAGGAAAACACTGGTCCTGGCCAACAATGTAGGTCGCAAATAAATTACCCGCTAATACTGCCCCGTGTTTGTGTCCGAAGGAAAACATTGGTCCTGGTCGACAATAAATTTCTTGCCGTCACTCTCGCGGTGTTTAGCAGGAAGAAAAACCTTGGTCCTGGTCGACAATAAAATTTCCGCCACTCCTCTCGCAGTGTTTGAATAAATGTCCCGCCATTACTCTCTTAGGGTTTGGATCCGAAGGAAAACATTGGTTCTGGTTGACAATGACGATCGACGATATATTTCTTGCTTTCACTCTAGCAGTGTTTGAATAAATTTCCCGTCACTATTCTCGCAGTGTTCGAAAAAATTGGCCCTGGTCGACAATGACGGTCGACAATAAATTTCTTGCCTTCACTCTCACAGTGTTTTAGTTGGAAGGAAAACCCTGGTCCTGGTAGACAATGACGGTCGACAATAAATTTTCCGCCACTCCTCTGGCGATATTTGAGACAGAAGAAAAGCATTGGTCATGGCCAACAATGTAGGTAACGAATAACTGTCCCGCCACTACTCTAGCAATGTTAATACATTTAATTTATTGTCCCTACTCCTGAAGTGTTTTAGGCTGAAGGAAAACATTGGTCCTTATCTACAACGACTGTCAGCAAAAAATCTGTCACCCCTAGTAGGCCTACTCTTGTAGTGTTTTAGTCCGACCGGAAAATTGGTCCAGGTTCACATTACATTTCTTGCCACTGCTCTGGCAGTGTTTTAGTCTAAAGTTCTTGTCCAAATCACGTTTTCAAATATAGATCCTAGCCTCTATCTACATGAAGTTCAGTTATTCTTCAACAATTGTTAAGCCAAGAAATATTATTGAGATTGAATGTGAAAGTCTATTGGTATATACAGATATAGCAGAGATTCTTTAATAAATCATGCATTAATAGAGATCCAAACATGATAGTGCAATCAAAGAAGCTAATAGGTATTTGCAATCATAAAAGTGGAGCTGCGTTAGGTTTTCCATAGTCACGTATATAATTTGTATGTCCAGGTTAATTAGATGTCTAAACTCTGTCCCTAGGCTTGAAACAGAAACTTTGCATGCCGAATTTCATCACCGCGTGGCCTGAAGTTGGCTGGCTCACTTCCTGTCCATCTACAAGCTGTTGTTGATGCAGATCTTGCATATGATCAGGTGTGCTAATCAAAACTGCAGTTTCTCGAAAACCCTCGAAATTCGAAAACATACATGTATTTCCCTTCTGCATAATAATTCAGAGAGTTTGTACATCGGGAGGTGTGGACACCATGATACAGGTACCACATACAGGTTTGCATTCCACGGCTATTGTTGCGGAAATGAATAATGTTTAATTGCTTGTAGAATTCTAATTGCTGCAGCGAACTTGTGATCATCCAATGGATATTTGAATAGAATTTAACCTGATGATCTATTTTACTGCAACACTTTAGCATGCTTGTTGCTTCGTTGATGAGTTTGAATTTACTGACCAAATATTCATTCCAGCTCTAATATCAAACAGTTTTGAAATAAGTTTTTGTATCTGCTTTCCTAAGTTTAAATATGGTTCAGCGTTTGTTTAACCAAGAAATACTATATAGAGGGAATGTCATTCTAATGATATATACACATTAGTTGATACATGTACATGTACATTCATACATTGTACTTTTGGATAATGATTTCAACTCCATTCCAATGACAGTTTCAAACATAAGCTGTTATGTTTATAATATAAACATAACATGTTATTCTTGGTTTAGAATACTTTAATCAGCAGACTATACTGTGAACTCATGTGGCTCTGTCAGTATGTCGCCACCTCTTCCCACTTCCCTTATATGCGTTGTAATTTCACCCGTTTAGCCATTCGTAGTCAGTGCTTTACAGATTTAGCATGACTTAATTCACAAAGCTTATGCCATATTGGATAAGTGAGTATGTGTAGTACATGGACACATTCTACTGCCCTGGCATCTAATCATAGCAGCCACAGATTGTAGTGATTGTCAGCCAGCTGTGACAGAAATTTCCAGTTCAGATTTCAAAAATCAGTCTAGTTATTTTATCTCCATAAAATGTCCACACCTTCAGGGCATCATTTTACATGTGCTATAATATTGATCTCAGTATAAATGTTTAAACATGAGGGTGAGACTCACAAAACCCCTCGGCTTTCCCCAAGCAATTGAGAAATATGCCGCAACATACTATGGCTATACTAAAATCATCCAGAAATGTCCTTTTTAGAAAATATCATCAATTCTGCGGATATAACAGCTATAGTCAAGAATGTATATCACAAAATCACATCTAGGTTCATACACAAAAATGGTCATAACTCTGTAAAATAAGGGCCGAGACGAATTTTTTGCAGGCATGCAGAATACAAGTGGATAAATAAGTTTCCAAAATCTGGTAGCTGAATTGAGCACAGTTCTTCAGGTATAACTGGTTACATTCAAGCATATCCGAGATTATCGACCAGTTCATATTTTTTTTAACGAAAAATGACAAGAAATTGGATTGTTTGCCGCAAAACATGTGGTTAAAAACGCATTGAAGCCTTAACCTCTGACCCGTGACGTCAGAGTCTGATTACGATCACGTCATATAATATCAAATAGTCGGTTGTGTCGGACGTTGCCTTATGACGCATGTTGCACAACAATTGATTATGACGCCATCAAGATAACGTCAATAAAGGCTTCACGTCTCGGCTTGTGACGTTGATGGCGTTACAATGAAATTGTCGCCTCGAACATTCATTACGATTGCTTGCTACGAACGATCGCAATCTGACTTTGACGTCATGGGTCAGCAAGTCACGACCTTCGCCATTTCCAAACAAGCGAGGAATTGTAAGGTTTCAAGTTCATTTTTTTCGAACTTCGACCATTCTCAAAAACAGCAAACCGCTATTAAATGTCAAATATAAACCCTTACAACAATTTAGAATACAAATATTATGGGGTGTGGGACCATGTGGTAGAACCTTTAATTGCTAAACATGTTCCATCTTCACCTTTCAAGTTAAACACTAAACTAACGTTCCTTCATTTACCTTGACCCAATGAACGGAGTAAATTGTTCAAACCCGGAAACGCGCACGTGATGTCATATAGCCAATCAAGATAGAAGCTTGCCAACCCCGTGCAGCGAGGATTTTCTTTGATGTCTGCCCGAGTAATTTCCAAATATGGCAAGTGGTGGTAATATTTATGTTAATTGCGTAGCCAATAGCCAATCAAATTTGAATTTTTAAAGAGGTCATACATTGCACTTCCCCTAATATGGACCACGGAATATCTAGAGCTATGACATCACCAAACCCAGATAAGGTGTTATGTTCAGCCAGGGCAATACGTGAAGTCTTCGACTTGGATATGCGAAGATGAACATGTTCATGTAACAACTGTGCATATTTCCCAAAATTTTGTTTGAACTTTTTATTTGAAAATGTCCTTATTTGAAAAGCCCCAATGGGAGGCCTGAATAATGCATGAAATACAGACTCGGTGTGGTGTTTCAGGTGTGAAATTACTATTAGATTCTGTGTATAGAAGATGAAGCCAAGGATTTGAACTTCCGGTGAACTTGATTGGCCATAAAAGAGTGTCAAGATTTTCATGGTTGGTATTTTTTCCTTATAAATTAATTGAATTTGAGAATTATGGAAGGAATCTGGCAACATTTTAGAAAGAAAATATTTTTTCCCCCATCTTTCATGACCCGCCCCCAAGCTGTTTCCATGGTGATATTTGGTCACATCCGGATTTCAATGTGCTGTAGCTCAAAATCGAGCCGCTCATCAAGGGTCCAGATATCGATATTATTTTAGGCGAACAACCTGTCTCTCTGACAAGGTAGGTCATTAGTACCAACGAAATATTGGGAACCCCTTTTTCTTGGGATGTGCCCAGCTCATTTATTACATAAAAAGGAAGGAAAATTAAAGGTTATACCAAATGACTCTATACTACTTTGCATTAAAACATACCCAGTAGTGTTCCAAACAACAAATTAGTATTTTTTTCTCGAATAATGTCGCCGAAGTGGGTTTGGAAACGAATAGCACACATGTGGAGGAAAACGTATAGGAGCCGTGACCTCTGGTACATGACGTCACAACCTGATTACGATTGCGCCCTAAACGTCATAGTCTATGACGTCGGGCGTTGTTACGAAAGATTCACCCAACCGTGGGAGTTCTAGCGTGATGTCGCTGACATTTTGACGTCACAACAGGCATTTGAGCGAGATCGTAATCAGGTTGTGACGTCACAGGTCAAGCGGTCACAGCTTTTGCCGTTTTGAAAGGGGCATGAAATTGTCGCACTTTACTGCTGCTATTTCCAACCTTGGGCAGTTTGAAAACATACAAAAATGTAAAACAAGTCTATATAATCACCTCTACAACAATTTAGCACAAAAAAGTAGCAGATTTTGAGACCATTTTGTATAACCTTTAATAGTGTTTTCTAACCTTTAGAGATTTTGGAAATTTTACCCAGACTCACCAATGTTGCACCAGGTTCCTCCACATGTCTCAAAATCATGGATGCTTGGTTTAAAAAGTATGAGGAGAGAATTTCCAAATATTCTTCCCCGGATTATGGCAAATTTGGCTGTCGATTGTGGTGCAGGGCGAAAACAAGTCAAGGGGGCTATGGCCGTCTCCAGGTAGTGATGCCAGAGGGTGGGAGGAGGGAATTTCGGGCTCACCGGTTACAGTATATAGTGACCAGGAGGGAGTTTAACCTCCCCATAGAAGATCAAGAAGGTCGCCCGCTAGATGTCAGCCACATTTGCCATAAACCGAGCTGTGTTAACCCCTCACATCTCACCCTCGAATTACATGCCATTAACCTCGAGCGGATGCACTGTGTTAATCAAGGCCATTGCAGCAAATGTCATATACCCCACTGTTTGATATATCTTTAACAGTAAGTATATCTTTTTCTTCAACTTCCTCCTCATTAACTGACTGACTGACTCACTCACTCACTCACTCCTCCCTCCCCCCCCCACACTTTTCTAAGCCGCTCTAACTTATTGTATGTGTGAAGTTCATGGAACTTTGGTCTTTTTTCATACACTGCCACAGGCCTCATCATGTCCTTCTGATAACACATTTCTGCCCCTGCTGAAGTTTTTGCATGCAGTTCATAGAGAAATCTTTTCGTCGAAATTCTAGATGCTTTTGATCTAGCACTACGCTTCAGTTGCTTGCGCCTTTCTGCCGCTGTTTGTCTAGCTTTCAGTCCACATACAGCTTTTGATCCCCGTGAAATTGCCGCGCCCACAAATTCACACTGTTTTATTACAGATTTAGCCATTCCAGAGTTCACAGCATTAATGGCACTGTGCGTTCGAGCAGCAAAATGGCGAGAGAAGGTCTTATTTTTTGAAACCGATTTACTTATGGCACGATTCACTGCCTCACATTTCTGTGTATTTAACATATGTTTTGTCATTTTTAGGATATCCTGTCCCAGTCTATAATTAATACACTTTCTCAGTTTTTCTTCATCTTCAGGTAATGAACAATTGATCTTAAAGCCAGCAGGGAGGTAGCAGCTGTTTTTAACCCAGTTATTTCTCTTGAGTCCTGTACAAACATAAGAGTATTTTTTACAAAGAGAGTGGTCTCCCTTGTAACACTCAATTAAGGCATCGATGCCATATGTTATCCTATTCCGCAGGCGGTCTTCACGGTGACGGAGATGCTGATGTGCTGTTTTATGTTCTGCATAACAACGTGCTGCTAGGGCATCAGCAAATCTACCTTGCTGTCTCCCCCTCTCCTCCACAGTGTTACCTTGGAACATGTCAGCACTGAAATTCATATTTTTGATTTTACTCCTCTGACTCTTTCCTAGGTGCCGGGTGTCCAGTTGATGTACAGGTTTCACTGAAACCTGACCCTCGTAGTATGCGTCACTTGCCGCCAGAAAGGAAGCACCATCACAATCCGTTATAACATGTTTTATTTCAGTCCCTGACTCGGCGAGATTTGTTATGGCCTCAGTGGCCCACCGTCGTTCATCTCCAATGACATGATGCCTTTGTATATCAGCTGTATATGTGCCTTTGTGGTCAGGACAGGTCACATGAATACCTGTTTTGTTCTCTATCAGTCTTGCTGTCTGACACAATTTATTTTTTGTCACTAAATCAATCACTCCTTTATGTCTTGTAGAGTTTTCCACTGTCGTTAAACTGACCTGGGTAGCGGCTTGAAATGGCGTCTTCGAAATTCCAGAATATTGAGGATTATTGTATCGGCAGTCCAGCTCTGCATTCAGAGGGACATTGATAGGTAAGTTTTTCACCTGATTCATACTCTGAATTTCTCCTATGATATCCAGCATGCCCGCCTTGTTCTGGGCAATAAGTTTTTCTCCGACAGTAGAACTACTCTTCTGCATCCCACGTAATGAAGGGCTGGGAATATTCAATGCGTTCAGAATCTGACAAAATTCTGTATTAGCTATGCTAGTGTGACTCAAGGCCACTTGTAATCTGTAGTTGGGTGCAGCAGGATTCGGCCCCGTCCTGCCAGTGGTGACCTCATCATAGAGTTTTGCACGGTCCGACCGGAACCAACACTTGTCACAGACTAGGCTTTCTTCATATGCTATGCCCCTCTTAACCTCATTCGGTAAACCCCATTGCAGATTCCCTCTGCAACGTGGGGTCATCTTCCTATGGTGTTGATATGAAGAGTTCCAAAGATCTGCCGTCTTCCCCATATGTAGTAATCTGTAGGTGTTGATTTCGGGATCCTGGTTTAACCCCTTCTCAGGCTCCATATACTCATCAATCAAGGTTGGAAGTTGGGGTCCTGGTCTCAATATTCCTGTATTGCATCGGTTCATGTCTGCATCTTGAAGACTAATACATGCGATGTTCCCCTCCCCAATTTCAGACTTGACATGACTATCAAACTTCTCTCTGTCAAGTCGAACATACTTTTTCTCTGTGCTAGATGAGCTTTCATCTATTCCTCTGATTTGCCCTAGATTATGTGGCACATTTCTCTGCTTAAAGCCACGAAGTCTACGTTTCCTCATTCCTCGGGCCATTTTGCCTATTATAATAAATTTTCCTTTCTGAAATATCTCTGAGACTATTGAACTTCACTGAAATAATTGTTTCTGTTTAATTTATCCAAACCCTGACTCCTTTTATATGGTTTATCTCACCAAGGTCAGTGACCATTCATACCCCATTATGTAACAGGCTGGATTAATAGTGTAATCAAGTTTGATATGGTTGATAATTTTGATCTTACTGAGTCCACATGCCATGACAATAAAAGGTCTTTCTTGCCAAGTGACATTGAAGTGGTTTCTAGGGACAGAAAACCAAACAATGATGATAAAGATTCAAATTTAGCATATTTATGGGGGAGGGGTGATTTTCTCTTACATAACTTCAGCCTGTTACATACCAGGGGAATTTCTTAATATTCTTAGAAACACTGAATGATACCACAAAACAACAAACACAAAATATTTCAACTTTCTGATTTTTATTATAAAATATATGGAATTAAAACAGTTCGCCCCCAACAAAATGTCATTTCTCATAGTGTAATATACTGCAAACACTTTTCTCAGTGTAATTATTCAGTCTTTGACTATACAATCTTGATATTATCACACATATATATACATGGTCTGTAAAGTTTACAGTAGCAATTTTGTTGAATTCTTTTACAATTTTGTCTACTTGTAGGTGTGAAATTACTATTAGATTCTGTGTATAGAAGATGAAGCCAAGGATTTGAACTTCCGGTGAACTTGATTGGCCATAAAAGAGTGTCAAGATTTTCATGGTTGGTATTTTTTCCTTATAAATTAATTGAATTTGAGAATTATGGAAGGAATCTGGCAACATTTTAGAAAGAAAATATTTTTTCCCCCATCTTTCATGACCCGCCCCCAAGCTGTTTCCATGGTGATATTTGGTCACATCCGGATTTCAATGTGCTGTAGCTCAAAATCGAGCCGCTCATCAAGGGTCCAGATATCGATATTATTTTAGGCGAACAACCTGTCTCTCTGACAAGGTAGGTCATTAGTACCAACGAAATATTGGGAACCCCTTTTTCTTGGGATGTGCCCAGCTCATTTATTACATAAAAAGGAAGGAAAATTAAAGGTTATACCAAATGACTCTATACTACTTTGCATTAAAACATACCCAGTAGTGTTCCAAACAACAAATTAGTATTTTTTTCTCGAATAATGTCGCCGAAGTGGGTTTGGAAACGAATAGCACACATGTGGAGGAAAACGTATAGGAGCCGTGACCTCTGGTACATGACGTCACAACCTGGTTACGATTGCGCCCTAAACGTCATAGTCTATGACGTCGGGCGTTGTTACGAAAGATTCACCCAACCGTGGGAGTTCTAGCGTGATGTCGCTGACATTTTGACGTCACAACAGGCATTTGAGCGAGATCGTAATCAGGTTGTGACGTCACAGGTCAAGCGGTCACAGCTTTTGCCGTTTTGAAAGGGGCATGAAATTGTCGCACTTTACTGCTGCTATTTCCAACCTTGGGCAGTTTGAAAACATACAAAAATGTAAAACAAGTCTATATAATCACCTCTACAACAATTTAGCACAAAAAAGTAGCAGATTTTGAGACCATTTTGTATAACCTTTAATAGTGTTTTCTAACCTTTAGAGATTTTGGAAATTTTACCCAGACTCACCAATGTTGCACCAGGTTCCTCCACATGTCTCAAAATCATGGATGCTTGGTTTAAAAAGTATGAGGAGAGAATTTCCAAATATTCTTCCCCGGATTATGGCAAATTTGGCTGTCGATTGTGGTGCAGGGCGAAAACAAGTCAAGGGGGCTATGGCCGTCTCCAGGTAGTGATGCCAGAGGGTGGGAGGAGGGAATTTCGGGCTCACCGGTTACAGTATATAGTGACCAGGAGGGAGTTTAACCTCCCCATAGAAGATCAAGAAGGTCGCCCGCTAGATGTCAGCCACATTTGCCATAAACCGAGCTGTGTTAACCCCTCACATCTCACCCTCGAATTACATGCCATTAACCTCGAGCGGATGCACTGTGTTAATCAAGGCCATTGCAGCAAATGTCATATACCCCACTGTTTGATATATCTTTAACAGTAAGTATATCTTTTTCTTCAACTTCCTCCTCATTAACTGACTGACTGACTCACTCACTCACTCACTCCTCCCTCCCCCCCCCACACTTTTCTAAGCCGCTCTAACTTATTGTATGTGTGAAGTTCATGGAACTTTGGTCTTTTTTCATACACTGCCACAGGCCTCATCATGTCCTTCTGATAACACATTTCTGCCCCTGCTGAAGTTTTTGCATGCAGTTCATAGAGAAATCTTTTCGTCGAAATTCTAGATGCTTTTGATCTAGCACTACGCTTCAGTTGCTTGCGCCTTTCTGCCGCTGTTTGTCTAGCTTTCAGTCCACATACAGCTTTTGATCCCCGTGAAATTGCCGCGCTCACAAATTCACACTGTTTTATTACAGATTTAGCCATTCCAGAGTTCACAGCATTAATGGCACTGTGCGTTCGAGCAGCAAAATGACGAGAGAAGGTCTTATTTTTTGAAACCGATTTACTTATGGCACGATTCACTGCCTCACATTTCTGTGTATTTAACATATGTTTTGTCATTTTTAGGATATCCTGTCCCAGTCTATAATTAATACACTTTCTCAGTTTTTCTTCATCTTCAGGTAATGAACAATTGATCTTAAAGCCAGCAGGGAGGTAGCAGCTGTTTTTAACCCAGTTATTTCTCTTGAGTCCTGTACAAACATAAGAGTATTTTTTACAAAGAGAGTGGTCTCCCTTGTAACACTCAATTAAGGCATCGATGCCATATGTTATCCTATTCCGCAGGCGGTCTTCACGGTGACGGAGATGCTGATGTGCTGTTTTATGTTCTGCATAACAACGTGCTGCTAGGGCATCAGCAAATCTACCTTGCTGTCTCCCCCTCTCCTCCACAGTGTTACCTTGGAACATGTCAGCACTGAAATTCATATTTTTGATTTTACTCCTCTGACTCTTTCCTAGGTGCCGGGTGTCCAGTTGATGTACAGGTTTCACTGAAACCTGACCCTCGTAGTATGCGTCACTTGCCGCCAGAAAGGAAGCACCATCACAATCCGTTATAACATGTTTTATTTCAGTCCCTGACTCGGCGAGATTTGTTATGGCCTCAGTGGCCCACCGTCGTTCATCTCCAATGACATGATGCCTTTGTATATCAGCTGTATATGTGCCTTTGTGGTCAGGACAGGTCACATGAATACCTGTTTTGTTCTCTATCAGTCTTGCTGTCTGACACAATTTATTTTTTGTCACTAAATCAATCACTCCTTTATGTCTTGTAGAGTTTTCCACTGTCGTTAAACTGACCTGGGTAGCGGCTTGAAATGGCGTCTTCGAAATTCCAGAATATTGAGGATTATTGTATCGGCAGTCCAGCTCTGCATTCAGAGGGACATTGATAGGTAAGTTTTTCACCTGATTCATACTCTGAATTTCTCCTATGATATCCAGCATGCCCGCCTTGTTCTGGGCAATAAGTTTTTCTCCGACAGTAGAACTACTCTTCTGCATCCCACGTAATGAAGGGCTGGGAATATTCAATGCGTTCAGAATCTGACAAAATTCTGTATTAGCTATGCTAGTGTGACTCAAGGCCACTTGTAATCTGTAGTTGGGTGCAGCAGGATTCGGCCCCGTCCTGCCAGTGGTGACCTCATCATAGAGTTTTGCACGGTCCGACCGGAACCAACACTTGTCACAGACTAGGCTTTCTTCATATGCTATGCCCCTCTTAACCTCATTCGGTAAACCCCATTGCAGATTCCCTCTGCAACGTGGGGTCATCTTCCTATGGTGTTGATATGAAGAGTTCCAAAGATCTGCCGTCTTCCCCATATGTAGTAATCTGTAGGTGTTGATTTCGGCATCCTGGTTTAACCCCTTCTCAGGCTCCATATACTCATCAATCAAGGTTGGAAGTTGGGGTCCTGGTCTCAATATTCCTGTATTGCATCGGTTCATGTCTGCATCTTGAAGACTAATACATGCGATGTTCCCCTCCCCAATTTCAGACTTGACATGACTATCAAACTTCTCTCTGTCAAGTCGAACATACTTTTTCTCTGTGCTAGATGAGCTTTCATCTATTCCTCTGATTTGCCCTAGATTATGTGGCACATTTCTCTGCTTAAAGCCACGAAGTCTACGTTTCCTCATTCCTCGGGCCATTTTGCCTATTATAATAAATTTTCCTTTCTGAAATATCTCTGAGACTATTGAACTTCACTGAAATAATTGTTTCTGTTTAATTTATCCAAACCCTGACTCCTTTTATATGGTTTATCTCACCAAGGTCAGTGACCATTCATACCCCATTATGTAACAGGCTGGATTAATAGTGTAATCAAGTTTGATATGGTTGATAATTTTGATCTTACTGAGTCCACATGCCATGACAATAAAAGGTCTTTCTTGCCAAGTGACATTGAAGTGGTTTCTAGGGACAGAAAACCAAACAATGATGATAAAGATTCAAATTTAGCATATTTATGGGGGAGGGGTGATTTTCTCTTACATAACTTCAGCCTGTTACATACCAGGGGAATTTCTTAATATTCTTAGAAACACTGAATGATACCACAAAACAACAAACACAAAATATTTCAACTTTCTGATTTTTATTATAAAATATATGGAATTAAAACAGTTCGCCCCCAACAAAATGTCATTTCTCATAGTGTAATATACTGCAAACACTTTTCTCAGTGTAATTATTCAGTCTTTGACTATACAATCTTGATATTATCACACATATATATACATGGTCTGTAAAGTTTACAGTAGCAATTTTGTTGAATTCTTTTACAATTTTGTCTACTTGTAGGTGTGAAATTACTATTAGATTCTGTGTATAGAAGATGAAGCCAAGGATTTGAACTTCCGGTGAACTTGATTGGCCATAAAAGAGTGTCAAGATTTTCATGGTTGGTATTTTTTCCTTATAAATTAATTGAATTTGAGAATTATGGAAGGAATCTGGCAACATTTTAGAAAGAAAATATTTTTTCCCCCATCTTTCATGACCCGCCCCCAAGCTGTTTCCATGGTGATATTTGGTCACATCCGGATTTCAATGTGCTGTAGCTCAAAATCGAGCCGCTCATCAAGGGTCCAGATATCGATATTATTTTAGGCGAACAACCTGTCTCTCTGACAAGGTAGGTCATTAGTACCAACGAAATATTGGGAACCCCTTTTTCTTGGGATGTGCCCAGCTCATTTATTACATAAAAAGGAAGGAAAATTAAAGGTTATACCAAATGACTCTATACTACTTTGCATTAAAACATACCCAGTAGTGTTCCAAACAACAAATTAGTATTTTTTTCTCGAATAATGTCGCCGAAGTGGGTTTGGAAACGAATAGCACACATGTGGAGGAAAACGTATAGGAGCCGTGACCTCTGGTACATGACGTCACAACCTGGTTACGATTGCGCCCTAAACGTCATAGTCTATGACGTCGGGCGTTGTTACGAAAGATTCACCCAACCGTGGGAGTTCTAGCGTGATGTCGCTGACATTTTGACGTCACAACAGGCATTTGAGCGAGATCGTAATCAGGTTGTGACGTCACAGGTCAAGCGGTCACAGCTTTCGCCGTTTTGAAAGGGGCATGAAATTGTCGCACTTTACTGCTGCTATTTCCAACCTTGGGCAGTTTGAAAACATACAAAAATGTAAAACAAGTCTATATAATCACCTCTACAACAATTTAGCACAAAAAAGTAGCAGATTTTGAGACCATTTTGTATAACCTTTAATAGTGTTTTCTAACCTTTAGAGATTTTGGAAATTTTACCCAGACTCACCAATGTTGCACCAGGTTCCTCCACATGTCTCAAAATCATGGATGCTTGGTTTAAAAAGTATGAGGAGAGAATTTCCAAATATTCTTCCCCGGATTATGGCAAATTTGGCTGTCGATTGTGGTGCAGGGCGAAAACAAGTCAAGGGGGCTATGGCCGTCTCCAGGTAGTGATGCCAGAGGGTGGGAGGAGGGAATTTCGGGCTCACCGGTTACAGTATATAGTGACCAGGAGGGAGTTTAACCTCCCCATAGAAGATCAAGAAGGTCGCCCGCTAGATGTCAGCCACATTTGCCATAAACCGAGCTGTGTTAACCCCTCACATCTCACCCTCGAATTACATGCCATTAACCTCGAGCGGATGCACTGTGTTAATCAAGGCCATTGCAGCAAATGTCATATACCCCACTGTTTGATATATCTTTAACAGTAAGTATATCTTTTTCTTCAACTTCCTCCTCATTAACTGACTGACTGACTCACTCACTCACTCACTCCTCCCTCCCCCCCCCCCACTTTTCTAAGCCGCTCTAACTTATTGTATGTGTGAAGTTCATGGAACTTTGGTCTTTTTTCATACACTGCCACAGGCCTCATCATGTCCTTCTGATAACACATTTCTGCCCCTGCTGAAGTTTTTGCATGCAGTTCATAGAGAAATCTTTTCGTCGAAATTCTAGATGCTTTTGATCTAGCACTACGCTTCAGTTGCTTGCGCCTTTCTGCCGCTGTTTGTCTAGCTTTCAGTCCACATACAGCTTTTGATCCCCGTGAAATTGCCGCGCCCACAAATTCACACTGTTTTATTACAGATTTAGCCATTCCAGAGTTCACAGCATTAATGGCACTGTGCGTTCGAGCAGCAAAATGGCGAGAGAAGGTCTTATTTTTTGAAACCGATTTACTTATGGCACGATTCACTGCCTCACATTTCTGTGTATTTAACATATGTTTTGTCATTTTTAGGATATCCTGTCCCAGTCTATAATTAATACACTTTCTCAGTTTTTCTTCATCTTCAGGTAATGAACAATTGATCTTAAAGCCAGCAGGGAGGTAGCAGCTGTTTTTAACCCAGTTATTTCTCTTGAGTCCTGTACAAACATAAGAGTATTTTTTACAAAGAGAGTGGTCTCCCTTGTAACACTCAATTAAGGCATCGATGCCATATGTTATCCTATTCCGCAGGCGGTCTTCACGGTGACGGAGATGCTGATGTGCTGTTTTATGTTCTGCATAACAACGTGCTGCTAGGGCATCAGCAAATCTACCTTGCTGTCTCCCCCTCTCCTCCACAGTGTTACCTTGGAACATGTCAGCACTGAAATTCATATTTTTGATTTTACTCCTCTGACTCTTTCCTAGGTGCCGGGTGTCCAGTTGATGTACAGGTTTCACTGAAACCTGACCCTCGTAGTATGCGTCACTTGCCGCCAGAAAGGAAGCACCATCACAATCCGTTATAACATGTTTTATTTCAGTCCCTGACTCGGCGAGATTTGTTATGGCCTCAGTGGCCCACCGTCGTTCATCTCCAATGACATGATGCCTTTGTATATCAGCTGTATATGTGCCTTTGTGGTCAGGACAGGTCACATGAATACCTGTTTTGTTCTCTATCAGTCTTGCTGTCTGACACAATTTATTTTTTGTCACTAAATCAATCACTCCTTTATGTCTTGTAGAGTTTTCCACTGTCGTTAAACTGACCTGGGTAGCGGCTTGAAATGGCGTCTTCGAAATTCCAGAATATTGAGGATTATTGTATCGGCAGTCCAGCTCTGCATTCAGAGGGACATTGATAGGTAAGTTTTTCACCTGATTCATACTCTGAATTTCTCCTATGATATCCAGCATGCCCGCCTTGTTCTGGGCAATAAGTTTTTCTCCGACAGTAGAACTACTCTTCTGCATCCCACGTAATGAAGGGCTGGGAATATTCAATGCGTTCAGAATCTGACAAAATTCTGTATTAGCTATGCTAGTGTGACTCAAGGCCACTTGTAATCTGTAGTTGGGTGCAGCAGGATTCGGCCCCGTCCTGCCAGTGGTGACCTCATCATAGAGTTTTGCACGGTCCGACCGGAACCAACACTTGTCACAGACTAGGCTTTCTTCATATGCTATGCCCCTCTTAACCTCATTCGGTAAACCCCATTGCAGATTCCCTCTGCAACGTGGGGTCATCTTCCTATGGTGTTGATATGAAGAGTTCCAAAGATCTGCCGTCTTCCCCATATGTAGTAATCTGTAGGTGTTGATTTCGGCATCCTGGTTTAACCCCTTCTCAGGCTCCATATACTCATCAATCAAGGTTGGAAGTTGGGGTCCTGGTCTCAATATTCCTGTATTGCATCGGTTCATGTCTGCATCTTGAAGACTAATACATGCGATGTTCCCCTCCCCAATTTCAGACTTGACATGACTATCAAACTTCTCTCTGTCAAGTCGAACATACTTTTTCTCTGTGCTAGATGAGCTTTCATCTATTCCTCTGATTTGCCCTAGATTATGTGGCACATTTCTCTGCTTAAAGCCACGAAGTCTACGTTTCTCTCATTCCTCGGGCCATTTTGCCTATTATAATAAATTTTCCTTTCTGAAATATCTCTGAGACTATTGAACTTCACTGAAATAATTGTTTCTGTTTAATTTATCCAAATCCTGACTCCTTTTATATGGTTTATCTCACCAAGGTCAGTGACCATTCATACCCCATTATGTAACAGGCTGGATTAATAGTGTAATCAAGTTTGATATGGTTGATAATTTTGATCTTGATCTTGAGTCCACATGCCATGACAATAAAAGGTCTTTCTTGCCAAGTGACATTGAAGTGGTTTCTAGGGACAGAAAACCAAACAATGATGATAAAGATTCAAATTTAGCATATTTATGGGGGAGGGGTGATTTTCTCTTACATAACTTCAGCCTGTTACATACCAGGGGAATTTCTTAATATTCTTAGAAACACTGAATGATACCACAAAACAACAAACACAAAATATTTCAACTTTCTGATTTTTATTATAAAATATATGGAATTAAAACAGTTCGCCCCCAACAAAATGTCATTTCTCATAGTGTAATATACTGCAAACACTTTTCTCAGTGTAATTATTCAGTCTTTGACTATACAATCTTGATATTATCACACATATATATACATGGTCTGTAAAGTTTACAGTAGCAATTTTGTTGAATTCTTTTACAATTTTGTCTACTTGTAGGTGTGAAATTACTATTAGATTCTGTGTATAGAAGATGAAGCCAAGGATTTGAACTTCCGGTGAACTTGATTGGCCATAAAAGAGTGTCAAGATTTTCATGGTTGGTATTTTTTCCTTATAAATTAATTGAATTTGAGAATTATGGAAGGAATCTGGCAACATTTTAGAAAGAAAATAATTTTTTCCCCATCTTTCATGACCCGCCCCCAAGCTGTTTCCATGGTGATATTTGGTCACATCCGGATTTCAATGTGCTGTAGCTCAAAATCGAGCCGCTCATCAAGGGTCCAGATATCGATATTATTTTAGGCGAACAACCTGTCTCTCTGACAAGGTAGGTCATTAGTACCAACGAAATATTGGGAACCCCTTTTTCTTGGGATGTGCCCAGCTCATTTATTACATAAAAAGGAAGGAAAATTAATAGTGTTTTCTAACCTTCAGCCAGAGGGACTCTAGGTGCATGCCTCTGGAGGAGCAAGAATGCCTTGTTGAATGGGGTCAGATAGTGCAGAGAACCATCTAGAATTTAAAATTCCCAATTTTTTCCAAGTACTCCCTCGTCCCCACATCATCCTGTTCAGAACTCCCAATTACTGAACTTTTACATCGTTGGTGGAAATAGGGTGAGTATAGTTGACAAATATTATTGAAAAATTACTTCCGAGGGAACATTTTTTACATTGATTGACATTTTTACTTAGCTCTCGTGACCTGGTTTTAATAAAACTTTTATTGTGAAATATTCTACTGCTTTCAAGCTTCTTAGAAGTGCCAAAGTGCATTAATCACGTCTAAAATTCCAAAATTGTCCATGTACTCCCAGCTGAGGAAAGGAGCGAGTCACCCCTACCTGTCCCACCCCGGTCTACCTCCCCCCCCACCCGATAATATTGAGGTCCCCCTACTGAAGTCCCTCTGTCACTCCTACATGGGATGATACTCATGAACATGATAAAGTTTAGTGGTTATGCTGTTAAATGAATAGACCTGAATACATTTTGACAGATGTCCAGTTGTATTCGAGCTTTCTCTAACCCCTGTCCTTGGTCACGACGACAGATAGTTTTTATAGGTCGTCTTTCGCTGGAGTCAGAGAACATCAAATTATCACCGCAAAACACCACAACTAGTTGTTGTTGTGGTATATCTGTGAATTCACCATCAGTGTTCCGGAGTAGATCCACAGATGTAGCCTACAACAACAACAACAATAACAACAACAACAACAACAACACGTACCAGTTAAAAAATGTAAAAATCGTCTGGCCGTTCTTTTACAGTTACCTCGCATCAATGGATTACTGAAGAATTCCCTACACGATCAAACCTCTTTCGCAAGTAACATTGTTTTCTAAATGAATACAGCTGCTGTTATTTCACTCTTTCAAAATACTGCTCTGACTGGCCTGCAGTTCCGACAGAATGGTCAAGGACACTGAACAGTAAACCGCAGTTTCGCACAAGAATGACCATTTTCTTAAGTCAACAAAATTGTGGGAAATAAGTCCCGGAAAGATTATTATAGTCCTGTAAATGTCACTTTTATATGAATACTGGTACAACTCATATAGCCAATAGAAACTATGCAGGTTAACACCCTTTCATGTATAAATGCAGATCATGAGCACAGAAGAGTTTCAAAGTGTGTGTTACTGAAAATGCCAGCTTTTGCTGTTTTTTTTCTCGTTTTTTTCCGGGTGATTTAATGTGATGTCGTTTTCACAGAAATCGATACATTGAAGGTGTAGTCAAATGAAATATTTCTGATTGACTCATGTGCACTTTATAAAAAAATCACTCGTATGTGGTCTCTTTTCTGGGCTGACTGGGCCTACATGTAAAGAAGGACTTAGAAATAGTTCGTTTTCCCACTTTCACTAATCAATGAGGGCGATCGATAGAAATCTTGGCATAATATATACTGTTTCGGCTTCGGTTACGAGGACACTTCGCAGTCCGCATAGTTCACTGTTCATGATTGCAGTACTGCTTCAAGTTCTGTGAGTACATGCAGCTTTAGGGGCAAGAAATTTATTGTCGACCGTCATTGTCGACCAGGACCAAGCTAGGTTTACCTTCAAAATAAAACATTGAGAGTCAACCAGGACCACTGTTTTCCCTGAAACTAAAATTTATTGTCGACCAGGACCAAAGTTTTCCTTCCGACTAAAAGACTGGGAGAGAGGGAGCGCAAGAAATTTATTGTCGACCGTCATTGTCGACCAGGACCAATGTTTTCCTTAAGTCTCAAACTGCGAAAGTCTGCGAAAGTATAGGGTCGGGAAATTTATTGCCGACCGTCATTGTCGAACAGGACCAGCGTTTTTCTTCGGACTATAATACACGAAAGAGCAGGAAATGAGTAGGGGCGAGAAACTTATTTTCGACCGTCATTCTCAACCAGGACTACTATTTCCCCTCAAACTATAATACACGATCTAAAGTATACGGGAAAGATCAAAATTTATTGTCAACCGTTATTGCCGACCAGGTCCAAGGTTTTCCTTCCGACTAAAACACTGCGAGAGTAGTGGCGGGAAATTTATTGTCGACCGTCATTGTCAACAAGAATCAATGTTTTCCTTCAGTCTCAAACACTGCGAGAGTAGTGGCGGGAAATTTATTGTCGACCGTCATTGTCAACCAGAACCAACGTTTCCCTTCAGTCTTAAACACTGCGACAGTAGGGGCGGGAAATTATTGTCGACCAGGACTAATATTTTCCTTCGGACTGAAGCACTGCGGGTGTAAGAGCTGGACATGAGTAAGGGCGAGAAATTTATTGTCGATCGTCATTGTCGACCAGGACCAATGCTTTCCTGCAGTGTCAAACAGTGCTTCTGCGAGAGTAGTGTCGGGAAATTTATTGAAAAATCTGTTATTATTGTCCTGCATTCTACATTTCCGTTATAACTCATATTTAGTATGTCATAGTCATACAAAAATTTCTGAAATATCTGTTATGCTTTCACCAGAATTCGTTTTCAAAAATATTGGTCCTGGTGTGGAGAAAAGTATAACAGATATTTCAGAATTTTTTGTATGACTATGACATATACTAAATATGCCTTATAACGAGAATATAGAAGACTACACTACTCTTAGAATGAGTCCTTAGCTTCACCCTAAGAATCCCGTTGACAGGTTCCATATGCATTGACCACTTCAACATATCAGGAAATCTTGGGACAGGAAAACTGGGAGACTTTGAGCATTTTTATTATTTTATTTCGGATATGAGTGATGATGTTAGAATGACTTTTGCTGACAACTGCATGAACCATTGTGTTTGTTTGTGAAACGCATGATATTTGCAGACAGTATGGTCCAAGGAACATGAATGAATGAATGACTGAATGAATGTTTATTCACCAATATAATAAATCCATGCAAATTCACATATTATACAAACTAAATATTGACGGGAACAAAGCCCCATGAGGCTTGTTCTATCCTAATAGAAATATTTATACAAGGAGTATTTCACATTATACTTTCCATGGACAATGGAGTGGTGCTATGAAACTGGTCAGTGTTCAATCAGATACGATTTAAGTTTCGATTTGAAGAGGGAGATTGATTGAATTTCTGAATGGTAATTTTTGGGCAATTTACTAGGGTGATGAAAGACTTTATGGGCAAGGAAAAGAGATGAGTAAGCATTCAACTTACAAATTGTAGATTTTTTTTCTTTAAATAAAGGCTCTGTATGGTCTAGTTTATTTGATAAAGTAATTATTCGTAGTGTACTCTTTGAAGTAGGAGCAATGGGCTTAGGTGAGTAGCGTACGTATTTCCCCATAAAATATTACAGTAGGATATGGGAAGATCAACGAATAGTACAGAACATATAGCGTTTGTTTTAATTGATGTTTTTGTGAAATCTATTACTCCAATGTTTCTCGACAGCTTTCTGCAGATATAATTTATGTGATCAATCCAATTCAGTTTGTTATTAAAAATTACACCTACCATTTCAATTTGTGTTCCAGATATTAATAATGGCAAGGTACCGTCGCGGTTGTTTTTATTTGTGATAGGTTTTATTAACATGTATTTTGTTTTCCGAATATTCAGCGATAAACAACAGAACCATCTGTAAAGTTTTTCTTATTCCAGAGACATAATATTAATAACTCGTAAAAGGTCTTTATGCGAGTATAATATACTCGTGTCATTAGCAAATAGTATAATTTTCAACAATTACTCAAAGTGATGACAATGACAATGACAATTACTGATGTCATTAATGTAAATCAGAAAGAGAATTGGTCTAGGGATTGAACCTTGAGGTACGCCACAAGAAATGGACATAGGTTCCGAAGAGATTCCATTAAATGTTACAGCCTGAGTTCTGTCTGCTAGGTAGCTTCTAAACCGGTCATTCGAAACACCCCAAAAACCATATTGATCTAATTTAGATAGGAGAATATCATGATTTACTGTATCAAATGCTTTGGAAAGATCTAAAAAAGTGACAATACTATGTTTTTTTTTATTCTTTTGCAGTAGCAAGAGCATCTTACAATGAACAGGCTGCAAGAGATATAGAGTGGTTAGGCCGAAATCCATATTGATGGTCAGAGAGTATTTGAATCCAGGAAATCCATAACCACTGAGACAGCAAGCTTTTCGAGTATTTTGCTAAAACATGACAGAACGATACTGGTCTGTAGTTTGAGAAGGTAGATGGATCTTCGGATTTGTAGACAGGCGTTACCTCATATACATCTGGTACGACACCAGAGATCAATGAAAGATTCGTGATAAACGACAGAAGAGCAAAAATATAGTCAGAAACAAGCTTGACCAACGAAGTTCGAATACCATACCGGCCTGGTTCCATTGATTTAAGATTCAGATTTGTTTGTTTGATATCTTCTGGTGTAATAGCTGAGAATTTGAAGTTATTTTGCGTACGATTGTTCAAATAATCTTCAAAGTTTGCAGTCGTATTCCATATTTGGGAGTCCAATTCGGAAGCTACCGAGCTGAAATAGTATTGTTTAGTTTGTTCCTATAATTTCTATATTGGTTGTGGACATCGCCATCCGAAGTGACTAAATATAACCGATACAATCTATTTTTCTTGTGTATAGAGTTTAATATGCCAGTGGAAACCAATGGTTTAATTATTTTCCTTTTTGAGGATTTAACAGTTACAAGAGGGAAACAGTCGTTGTAAATATCGGAGAACCGTGCAAGAAATATAGAGAGAGACGTATCTGTATCATTTTCAACATTCATAACATCTTCCCAATTACTGATTCTATGTGTAAATACTTCTGTTTGTTCTGGTGAGATCTATCGAAAAGTTATATTTTGATCATGTGAACTTACGGTTGCTCTTGATTTTAAAATATGGAGAATTGGGAAATGATCGGTAATATCTGTTAGAAAAATACCCGATAACAAATTATCCTCATGAAAGTTAATAAATATATTATCTATTAATGTTGTTGATCAAGTTCTGATTCTTGTTGGTTTCGTAATTTGAGGAAAAAATAGTGAGATTTCAATATATCTAGGAATATTCGAGAGGGGCAGTGGTTATCAGTTTTAAATAGATCAATGTTAAAATAACCCATTAAACACACTTCTGTTTTCGTCAATATCAGAAGAGTTTAGAATTTCCAATAAATGATTGTTTAGTTGAGACACATTTTTACTACCGGGCCGATAACTTATAGCTACAATGTATTTGACATTGTCTGGCTTAATTTCAACAAACAGAGACAATAATTCACCATTCTTGTCTCTAAACGATAACTCTTCGCGTATATGACAGATTTATATATTTTCGTTAAGAATAGAATTACTCCGCCCCCATTCTATTGGATCTTGATGACGGAAATGGCTTATATCCCGGTATGTCAAAAAGAAGCTCAGTTAGAAGGATTAAGCCAGCTTTCAGAAAAACATAGCACAGAAAATTAATTATTTAAATTGTGGAGAAAACCTGTTATTTCGGAAAAATGTTTGTTAATACTTCTAGCATTAAAGTGCGCGAAAGATAATTTTTCACATTTGCGTTGAAAACAAGTTTCTTTACAAAAAGACGTTTCCATGTAGTAGTTTGATTGAAGAATGTCAATATTTTTCCATTGTGATATTTCATATTCGTTGTCATCTGTTACTGATTTACTCAATGTCGTTCAGTTCAATGGGGTTAAAACATGTATCCTCTATAAAGTCAAGCGTTAGAGTGTCAGATTGACTAGTTTCATTTATAGGTTTCGGAATTTCATCATTGAAAGAAGGAAGGGATGATAAAAGGTTCGTGAGTGGAAATCCCTCTGTATCTGTGTAATTATCCATACTTCCTGATGATATCGGGTGGACTGAACTGACCAATTTTCACAGCACAGGAGGAATACATAACAACTGGTGAGTTAATATAAACACATTCAAATATTTGAGGAAAATTAACATATGTACAATGAAAAAAGAAAAATGTGTTAAACATGAAGTTTAACATGTTGACATATAGCCAAAGCATTGGACGAGCCACTGGCTCCTGCATTAGAACCCATTAACATTATAAAGTTCATAAACAATTATATGTGTATTGTATATATATATATTATATATTCGTCACGACCAATGTCTTATGTCATACAAACTAGAGAATATGTGACAAATAGCATCATAACATTTTATAAAGTTTATAACATACAGAACCGTGTAATGAAGTAGTAGGATGAACAGTGACATAGTGAAGCATGTACAAATATGCATGGTAATTTAGGATTAGTATAATAAATTTCATTTTGCGTGATCACACCAAGGACAAAACCATGATAAAATACCCCACAAATGCTGCGTATTAAGAAATTTAATGAGAACAGTGCAATTTATGCCATTGTTTCGAACGCATTTTATATAATAGACTGATAATAGGACTCTATCCATATGGTCCAAGGGAGGTACGTCACTGTCATATTTTGATTAAGATTCCATCACCTGAGCAGGTAAGGTACCATACAGTATGTACATGTTATACAATTAAATAAATTTACCAAGACTGAAATATTTTAGAAAACACCATACACACAGTACGAATTCCTTAAATATAATACATCATATTTCAACCATACCAGGATTATAAGTTAGGTCAAGTCATCAACTGATCATCATTCTGACTAGTTTCCTAAGCAGAATTGTATATCATGTTTTGGATCAGAAATATACTTCATAATCTTGGTCCATCCAGACATGATTGAGTTATGTATAGATTATTTCCTCTGAAAATACACAATATACGTGTTATATAATTAAATAAATGTACCAGTGCTAGGATATGTTAGGCAACACCAGCTTTGAAGAAGCAATATTTATGGAATTTGTGTCAAGTTCACACTTAGAAATACATAAACATACAGAGAGAATTCCTCAACATAACACAAGTACCATACATACGTTGATTGCTTCTACGAAATTGGATGCTCATGTGAAGTCACAACATGTTTTGACATAACCCAAGGTTTATTAGTTGATATGGATTAGTATAATAAATTTCAGTTTAAGTGATCACATTAAGACATTAAGTTAAATCAAACCTTTGAATGATCAACATGATCACTAGGTTCCCTAAATAAAATTGTATATCATGTTTTGGATCAACTTTCCTCAGTATAATATTTGTTGATCCTGACATGCTGATGTGTTATGTATAGAGTATTCAATGTTAAAATGCACATAGCTCAGGTTTCATCAACAGAGTAGGTAAGGTACCTACCATACACAATGACAATGTCATACAATTAAATAAATTAACCAGGACTAGAGTACCTCATATAACACCATAATATACACAGTAAGAATTCCTCAAATAGAACACATCAGATTTTTTACAAATGATGAATGCAAAAACAAAAGTGGATGGCTGTGTCAGTCGCAATATATCCAGCATACATGTAAACAAGGTTTACCAGGAGTTAATATTAACTGGTGCACTATTTTTTCTGGGATCACATCAAAAGCAAGATCATGATAAAATGTCACACAAATATATTGTAGCAATAAATGAAATGTGGATATTGCACGTTGTGGCATGGTTCTAAATGCATTTACTTTTCTACTGACAATATGACCCTGCCCAAATGGTCAGGGGGAGGTAAATGTATGATTGCGCATGGTGTTTACTTATATGTCTGTTTACAGAACAAGGCTTTTATGACAGCATAATCACAATTGTTTAGTCACAAGTATGTTGAATTTCATGTTTGGATGGCGTCACATTTACGTTCATTATGATATTGTAATTTAGAAATTTGTGTCATATATATGCATGATGTGTTAGTGTTAGTGTTTTTCCGCTAAATATTTCAACCGCACCATGATTATAAGTTAGATGGGTGAGAAGGAGTTGAGTTCCCGGCATATATGTGTACCGTACCAAGTTTGCCTAACTGAAATGTTTTATTTTAATTATAGCTTCTTCCCCATATGGACGTTCTCAGATGGATGTTGGTGAGTATCTCCTAATGTTTTAATGCAGAAGTTTATATTAAATATATGATGTATTTGTAGTTTATACAGGCTGGGTATATTTATTACATATACATGTATATGAGATTGCAGGTTTGTATGAAATACTTTACAGCCATGTTTAGGTTGATATAAAACATCAGATATCGTCATCCACACAGAGACAAGATCACGATGATATATCACACAAATATCTTGTAGTAATAAATGAAACGTGGATATTGCACCTTGTGGCATTGTTCTAGATGTCATTTTGATAATAGAGCCCTACCCAACTGGTCAAATGGGGATAAGTGTCTGATTACACATTGTTTGTATTAAGATGTCTCTATATACAGCAAGGAGTTTATGAAAGCATACACTGTAAATTTGGTGTTTAGATTCTAAACATAAATCTAAACACAAATTTTGTCCATAGTTTTTGACACGTTTAATTTCCAACATGTTTAGAAATATTGTGCTTAGACCGTAAACACATAGCTAAACATGTTTAGAAAGTTTGTATTTAGAGCCTAAACACAAGCTAAACATGTTTAGTAATATTGTGTTTAGACCCTAAACACAATGCTAACATGTATAGGATTATTGTGTTTAGATCCTAAACACAAAGCTAAACATGTTTAGGAATATTGTGTTTAAACCATAAACACAAAGCTAAACACGTTTTAGAAATATTGTGCTTAGAGCCTAAACACATAGCTAACCATGTTTAGGAAGATTGTGATTAGACCCTAATCACAAAGCTGAACATGTTTAGGAATATTGTGTTTAGAATCTAGACACAAAGCTAAACATAACCCTAAACAGAAAACTAGACACAAAATTTGTCCGCTTTTTTTAACATGTTTAAATGCACACATGTTTAAATTCATTACATGTCATAGATTTAAACACAAATTTTGTGTCCCGTCTGTGAACATGTTTCAGTACAAAAATATTCTCCCTGCTGGTTTGCCGTGTAATACACTCGGACTCAAGAATTGTATGTCGGAAGTGAACTGGCCTTCATTCTGATGTCAACGGAGGTATATTCCCAATATGCCTTTCGATGCCTGCTGATATGTGATATCCAAACACCATAGAATTCACAAATCAGATGATGAACATCCAGGAACAGCAAAACACAAATTGATGGAAAGAAAATAGCTGCAATCTGATGAATTCACAATTTTGCATGGACTACAAGTTGTAAGATATAGGTGTTGTTGCTTATTCCTAGATATTCACAATCCTCAATGAAAAATTCTAACAATAAATGAAAGGAATAATAGTAAAGTTCTCAGTTAGTTGAATTTTATTGTCAATTAGTGCACTGCTACCATGATCATCACACCCGCGCCACTCATATTGGAATTTCGTGAAAGGAACTTTCATCGTAACAAGAAAGGAAGCTCAAGTGATCCCAAGATATGCCCATGAACAAACATAGTGAGCTAGCAATGTGGTTACTCCTGAGATGGGAAAAGTGGCCACACAATAGGAAAATGCATGTCCTTTCCACGGTGTCAGAATGCCCCCGAAATCATGGAATGCACATGGGCAAAAATTATGTACTCTCAAAGTACTGAATAAATCTATATAGACACTGTACCTTCATTCAAGAATTGTATTGGGTTCCAAGTTCTAAAAGGAAAGTTCCAAGCGATTTCAGATGTATGTTGTAGCCAAAACTTCAACAAAAGTTAATACTTCATTTAAACTTAGGAGCAAGAGCTGCATGGCACCCGTGATTTCACTTCCAGCTGATATTTCCAACACTGAAACTGTTGTTGCCAGTTCAGACATCTGTGAGGGTGATTAATATCAACGGACTCCTCAGGCTCTTCGTATTGCAGTCCCACTTGACTCTTTCAGCTGTGAAATAACAGAAAAGCAACGTTAATGAAAATCCGAGTGGCTTGTAGGGCAGATGTTCTTATTCATTAAACCATCACAATTTACCAGATTTACAGTTAACAACAGAATACAGTAATCCTACAAGGGTAACACACCGGTTCTTGTCGAATCACCGAAGTTAAGTATTGTTAAGCTCAGTCAATTCTTGGACAGGAGACCGGGTGCTGTACTGGCTGGACTGATCAGTGTCCAGGGTAATTACAGGAACTGTGAGCACTCTCGTGTTATGGTACATGTAGGCACCGTCGTGATATGACTGAAACAAGGTTGAAAACGACGCTAAACCCTACTACTCACTCACCCACTCCTACAAGGGTACCTAATTTAAATTACACTATAAGGCAATCACAGATTTTCTCAACTGGGAGTGGGGAAATGGCATATGAAATGCACTCAATGATCCAGAGAAATGCTTCTCAACAGAGAATAGATGAAGTGACCTTTTCTGTAGAAATGATTTAGGTCATAGTACTGCAGGGGACAAAACTGAATGTCTGCTATCTTCTGATGAGCTCTTTTCTGCCCACAATTAGGCTTTTTTCTTTAATTTGGCACCAATTCATACTATGCAATGCATACTTGGAAGTGATTGTCTGTTTTTCTTGATATTGAAAGAAAAACATGGTTTGACAATCAACAACTTTCCCAGGTGGAGTTAAGAGTTTCATGGTTCTTTACAGCCGCATGGGCAAGCTATACAAAGAACTGTAACTGTAAGGCAAGGAAAGCCAGTATTTTTAACTCCAAATGAATAAGGTTCTTTGGAGCTCTAAAGTTAAAAATCAAACAAAAGAAGTGGAGATTTCTCATCAACAGAACTTACATCCTTTCTGAAAATTAGATCTGTAGTGTTGCAGGAACTCTTTGCATACTTCACACCATCTTCTGTTCGAGTGAGGTGTTCAAGTACATCGTAACTTTTGATTCTGGCATCTTCCTTCTATAAAAATATTAATGTATTATATAAATAGGCATACATGTAATTGTATAACTCATATTACCAGTATTGTTTGATTACAACCATGTGAATGTACTTATTCAAGGAAGAATGAAACACCATTACTGTACTCGATGGATTATTAATATATGTAATTCAAGCTTTCCAAATATATAAGGCATAAAACTGTGAAAACAGAAATGTCAAAAAAGGGTTGTCACTTTCACTGATACAGAACGCATCCTTCGTGATTATATCTCCCATACATTTATAAAGAACAGAGATGATAGACCTATACTTGTTTACACATGCATTTGAAGTTTTGATAAATCATATGAAATATTTTCACAAAATACATGTACCGGTACTCTAACACTAATTAAAGTGGGATTTAAAAGTTGCCAACAAGAGCCAAGAGGTGCACTTGAATGGCTGTTGGTAAATTTGAGTAAGAATTAGGTCCCCCTCAGGCCCCCAACCCACCCCGCTCTGATTATGTTTGAATCTCCCACGCTCCGACGCCCCCTCCCCCCCCCCAACCACAAACTGAGTTATTAGTTTGTGCATCGCCTACTCAAGAAATCATATATATTTACAAACCTTCAACAGAAGCCTGTGGCCGAAGGAAAACCGGCACTTTTCAGTATGATCTGTAATGTCAACAGGTACAGAGGAGTCTTCTAGTCAAATTCCTGAAAACAGTTCAATGCAGGCAGTTTTACTATAGCGAGTAGTTTGTCATTGATTGACTGAGCGAAGAAATGCATTCTGACCCCCTCGACCAACACTGTAACTTTGTAAGAATTTTAGCAGAATGTGACCACGGTCCACATGGGCCTTATTCCTCTCATTTGCAAATTGTCCAGTAATGAGCGAGTGAGTCAGTTCATTCGAATCCTTTCGTCGGCAAAAAAGGAGAACTGTTGACATTAGAACCTTGATTTTTGGCATGAAGGTGCATTAGAGGACTGTTACCAGCAAGTTCTGAGCTGATCTACTTTTGATGAAAATTTCTGATGATGATTCTGACTTGGGCAGTGCCCAACTTGATATAGGCAGGATTCAACTGGGGGTTGGGGAGAGGGATTTCCAAGAGTTTAGTTCGCATCGGAGTCCTAATGCCTACCCTTCGTAGGTCCTGTGACATTAGTCACACTGCCAGGTCAGAAAATGAACAGAGCAAACTGAAAAAGTTAATACCTGTACTATCGTACTAAACTATTTCAAACTGTTAGAAGAAATTGTCAGAAAGTTCACCGAAGCTTCTTAACGTGGTTCCTATAAAACTACCTTCAGTACAGAAAAGCATAGCTACGGGTGATAACTCAATGCCTGAAAAGCATAAACTACACGTGTACCGGTCGGAAAAAAAATGTGTACGGCACAGGGAAATCCAACAAGCCAAGTGTACCAGTCACCACCATGGCTTGTCTGTCCTTGGGTGTCTTCGTCGATATTGCTGATGTTATTAATAAAAATATAAATATCTTTCTTTTTTATCGAAATATAATTATTTCCAAAATTTTCATACAACACAATGACAGTGCCCACATTTGGGCCATTACATGCCGAATGAACAATACATTTATGAATGGCAATGAAGCAAAGACCACGGTGAAATAAAAAATTCCCCCCCCCCCACTTCCCTCACCAATAACAATATAGATATTTTCTCTTTTCCCGAATATAATTATTTCCCAAATTTTCATTTATTTCCCAAATTTTCATACAACACAATGACAGTGAGTGCCCACATTTGTTGAACAATTACATGCCGAATGAACAATACATTTATGAATGACAATGAAGCAATATATATAGACGATGAAATACCCCCCCCCCCCCACTTCCCTCACCACCTTGCAACGTCATCAGTGTCATTCGAAGTCATGATGCGGCAACATACATTTCAATGCATCAAGGCAACACCCCTCGCCCCCCCCCCCACCATCGTGATAAAAAAACCATGTTCGCCAAATTTACTTCAAAAATAGCTGTTCATTTTACCTTCGAAGATTGCAGGTCAAGGCCCACTCCGTCGCGAGCAAAATGACATGATGACGAAACATTTCGACATTTTATCCAACATAAACTACATTACGGTATCGATTCCCTAATACGCAACATGGCCCCCAACATCGGTCTCACTCGCAATCGCGAAAGACCTTCCCCAGTGCAACAATCTTTATATCCCTGATCATCCCCCCTAAGGGAATGGGCCAACTGTATGACAGTGCCAGTCAGGCTGCAAACCTGATGAAGATCATATGCCAGTCCGAGAATGTGCAAATCCTTGACTCCAGTCCCGGGTTCGTAAATCCCAGGGATTCTTCCACTGCTCACCTCTACAGGGACTGGATACATGTTAATAAGAAGGGGGCATCTGTTTTCGCTAGGGCTATTATTCAAACTCTGTACCCAGACCAGACAGTGAATTCGCATCGTGGCTATAACCAGAACTCACCGAAGACTCAGAAACCACTTGTCATCTCCACATATAACCAAGGCAGTACCCAGCAAGGAGGCCCCAACAACTATAGATCGCCACCACTGGCCCCATACCCTCAACCACGAGCCATGTACCCACAGTCCCAAACTACATACCCTCAACCACAGAGCTTGTACACTCCAAGATCTACTGTGTATAATTACAATAATAACTTCAACAGGCGACAGAGTCCTGAAACCAATCATGCTACAGATTCATCACTTGAGTGGCCCTCATTGAACAGTGCTTATAAACTAAACTCTCCTAATCACAGCAAGACTCAAGACTCTATCACAAATACAGTGGACAGACAACCGACTGATATTAATAGTTCTCAATCTGTGGTTACCAAATCCATCGTCCACCAAATTATAAAGTGTCTATCCACCATCAGTTAGATGGTTATGATAAATTAGACGACATACATAAATCATTGAAATAGTACAAGTGATCAAATAACCTGAATTATGTGTGGTGATGGATCTGAATTACAAGATTGAACATTGGATAATCCACAATATGTGATTGAATATAACTGGGGTTATGTGATATATGATTGACTGGTCTGAATTATGTGATTGAACAACCCGAGCTTTGTCATTGGATGATCCGAATTATGTGAGTGAAATGAATAACCAGAGTTATCTTATATATATAGACAGTGATTGACTGACCTGAATTATGTGATTCAACAACCTGAGTCAGGTGCTATATTAAATGATTGACTGTCCTGAATTATGTGATTGAATAACCTGAGTTAGGCGCTATATTAATTGATTGACTGACCTGAATTATGCGATTGAATAACCTGAGTTAGGTGCTATATTAAATGATTGACTGACCTGAATTATGTGATTGAATAACCTGAGTTAGGTGCTATATTAAATGATTGACTGACCTGAATTATGTGATTGAATAACCTGAGTTAGGTGCTATATTAAATGATTCACTGACCTGAATTATGTGATTGAATAACCTGAGTTAGGTGCTATATTAAATGATTGACTGACCTGAATTATGTGATTGAACAACGTGGGTTGTGTGATGAGATGATCTGAATTGTGTGATTGATTAACATGAATTAGGTGATATATATAACGATTGACTGACCTGAATTAGGCGATTGAAAAACTTGAGCTATATGATTGAACAGTTTGAGTTATGTGACTTGGGAATGAGATGATTGGACTACCTCAAGTACATGTATGTCACTGAATATTGAAATCAGTGATATCCTAGATTAATTCCAGCTGGTGAAATACTTTTATCATTCATTAATGGTTTCATTGATTATATACTCATTAGATCAATTTGTCACCTCTATGGGTAAAACCTGTAATGATCTATAGTTTACAAGTATAACCACACCAGTCTAGTCTATGTGATTGAATCATTCCAATATCATAGTCAATAGTATAGACATGGTAAATGGGTCATTATTTACTATAATATTAATAACGGTCTTCCACACTACAAAGAGTGTGGCTTAGACAAGTTTCACTGTACAGATAGTTATTTTGTAATGTTGATCAGATCAAATGCATGGTTCGGGGCAGAACATTTGTATGTAATATTGCAAGCTGCTTAAGTCTCTCATTAACTCTCCGCAACTTCTGTATATGTATTACTGCTAATAGTATGGACCAGTTCAGCTGTTCCTTTTGGAATGTCCAAGGCCTGGATGATGATATGCTTTCTGATGTGGATTTTAAGAGTTCTTTATCTAAATTTAGTTTTGTTGGTTTGACTGAAACCTGGCAACATTCATGTTATTCGATTAATATGCCTGGGTACTCTTTTAAGAATTTTAACAAAGCACCATTTTCAGGCCAAAGGCCCAGAGGTGGTATTGGTATATTGTATAAATCACACCTTAAAGTTGACATTGTTCATTCTTCAGATCATATGGTATGGGTAAAGATAGGTAAAAACTGTATTAATATTGATAAAGACCTTTACATAGGCATCATATACTTCAGACCTGGTAATTCACCTTATTGGAAACGGTGTCCACAAGTTGATCCCTTTGATGACCTAGATCATCTTATTTGTAAATTCGGATCCCTGGGCCATATTATGCTAGGGGGAGACTTCAATTCTAGGACTAGTGATCGACAGGAACTAGTTTCAACTGATGGAGTAGAGTATCTCCCAGATTTGCCAGATGATACTTTCAATATGGTTCAATTACCAAGGAAGAACCAAGACAATAATTTTAATACATTTGGACATAGACTTCTAGAGATCGCTACAAGTCACAGGCTAATAATACTTAATGGTCGGGTTCCTGGTGACAACTTTGGTAAATATACTTGCCACACTTACGCTGGCAGGAGTACCGTAGATTACACTATTGTATCGGAATCCTTCTTCTCACATGTAAAATACTTCCATGTCCACCCACTAACCCACTACTCTGATCATTGCCAAGTGTTTAGTTACTTTCATCTGAGAATCACCCCCATAGTTAAACATACATCCAACAATAATATAGTCTACAAAAAAGTTAAATTCAGGAGAAAATGGACAGCACACAGCCCTACTCTTGTGCAAAACGAACTAAAAAACCCTTAATTTCAGCAAATTCTTAATTATTTTATAATGACCCCTTACTCTAGTCACCCGAACGGGGTCCAGGAAAGCATGGCTGACTTTACTGCCATCCTACATCATTTAAACTGTAAAGCTTCAATCCAAGTTAAAATACATGGGGCGAGTAAAAAGAAAAAAAAAATGAATGGTATGACCAGGATTGTAAATCTGCGAAAAGGCGAACAAAAGCCAGTTATTCGCTATATAATATTGATCAAACGAGCGATGCCAGGCAAAATTATCATGCAGTCAAAAAAGAATATAAGAAACTGGTTAATAAGAAAAAAACAGAATATTACCTCCGTCTCATTGGTCAGCTGGAGCAAGCCAGAGAATCCAATGCTTCATACTATTGGAAACTACTAAAAAAGATAGGAACTAAACAAAAAGCTGATTTAACCATTCCAGTTGACAGAAATCTCATGGCAGACCATTTTATATCATTGCTGGGTCAGCCTACATGTAATATTGGAGAGAGTAAATTCCATAAGCCCTCCATAGAGAGTTGCTATAATAGTACTCTTGATAATATAATCACTGCTGAAGAAATCTTGGTAGCTCTTCGGGATTTAAAGAATAACAAAAGTCCTGGAGAAGATGAGATAAGCAATGAACTTATTAAAACTGTCGTCCCACTCATTATTGACCATGTTGTCAGACTTTTCAACATAATATTTGACAATGGTTGTTTTCCAGATGAATGGCGGAACTCCTATTTGGTACCAATTTATAAAAAAGGCAGTCACTCAGACCCGAATAATTACAGGGGGATAGCGATTGGTAATGCCCTAGGTAAACTATTTAACAAAATTATCAACAATCGCATATCTAGCCACTTGGAAACCACACAACAAATTAGTGAAAACCAGGTAGGGTTTAAAAGAGGGCACCGATCTACTGATCACATATTTACTCTGCGGACCATTATAGATAAGTATATATCGAACAAAAAACCTCTTTATGCATGTTTCATAGACCTAAGCAAGGCATTTGATTCAGTTGATCGAGAGATTTTATTCCAAAAACTATTAAATAAAGGTATTGGAGGGAAAATATTCAACATTTTGAATTCACTTTATAATAATATAACATACAGTATGAAGATGAATGACAACATATCTACACGGTTCCAAAGTCACCTGGGAGTCCGACAGGGATGCAGCCTTTCTCCCACACTATTTAATATATTCATCGATGATATAAAGGAAAGGTTGGATGATAGTTGCCTGCCCATTGACCTGAATTGTCATAAACTATCACACCTTCTGTTTGCTGATGATCTCTTACTACTTTCAGAGTCCCAAGAGGGTTTACAAAATTGTCTTAATAAACTCCACCAATATTGCATAGATAACCACTTGAAGGTCAATTTAGAGAAGTCCAAAGTTGTAGTCTTCAAAAAAGGCCCAACGTTTTCAAATCAAAGGTGGTTTCTTGGTGACACTGAAGTTTCACAAGGTAATTGTTACCAGTACTTAGGTGTTGTGTTCTCCAGAACTAGACATTTTAGATTGAATGCTGAACATTTGAGTAGTAAGGGAATGCGTGCCTCATATTCCCTGCTGAATAATATTTCTGGGAAAAACGTTCCATTAAATATTAGCTGCCATTTATTTGAATCTCTGATCAAGCCCATACTACTTTATGGGTCTGAAGTCTGGGGAGCAGACCTTTTGCTGTTTAAAAACCCCGATACGATTTTGGTAGAGAAAACACAACTAGGATTTTACAAACGTCTTCTTCAAGTTCACAAATCTACCCACAGCTGGGGAGTACGGGGCGAATTGGGTGTATACCCCTTAATCTATGATATCGTAATTCGTTCGGTAAAATTTTACACTTATGTCCAAGGTTCCCCTGATAGATTGACCTATCATGCTCTTCAAGAGCAAAAAGCATTATGTGCTAAGAGAATCGGTTGGCTCTATAAACTTAAAGATTTTCTTGGCAATGAACTTGATGTTGATATTGACAACACACAGTGCCACGAATTACAAAAGTCCCTCGATACACTATTTCAGGGTCGGTTTAAAGCTTCTCTTCAGGATCCAATAGCAGATACAGGGTCAAATAACAAGATGAGAACATATCGGTTGTTCAAAGAAAACATCAAATTTGAACCATATCTAATAATGTGTAAAAATACAGAATCTAGAAGATTTTTCACAAAACTCCGACTAAGTAACCATAAGCTTAAAATCGAGACCGGACGGCATGTTAAACCACCAATACCGGTTGAACAACGTCTGTGTGACCGGTGTAATTTAATAGAGGACGAAATGCACTTTGTGTTGTCTTGCTCAATTCATGATGCACAGAGAGATATCTTGTTTACCAAGGTCACGGCCACTTACCCTGGCTTTGATGAATTATCAGATAAAGATAAATTTATCTTTATCATGTCGTTGGTAGATATACCTTTAACTAACATAATATGTAATACAGTATACAAATGGTACATGAGGGTAAATCCAAGTTAAACTGTATAGACCGGAACCCGCCATAACTGCCCTTGATGTCTTATCATGCAGTATGTATATATATCAATGTGTCTGTTCTGTATTGATTTGATTTTATTATTCTGTTATGTACTCTACCCTACTGGGGTGTTCGTACAATAAAGTTGAATCTTGAATCTTCAAATTCAAGTTCAACGGCTAATAAAATGAATGATACAGGCATAAAACGTTCTGTACATATCTGTCATAAATAACATCGATGAGACAAGATTCTCACCTTGCTGTTCAGCATCCACTGATTCTGTCGTCTTGCAGAAGGGGTCCTGCAGAAGTGCCCGTTTCGCGCGCGCGCAAATGTGTGACGTCAGAGGAGACAAAGTGTTGGCGCGGATTGTGTTACACTGCTCACAAAATAATCCGTCTCCGTCCGAAATCTATTTCAAAACTTAAGCTCAACGATGAAATCATGTATTTGAATGCTTCTAGGCGTATTTTCACATACTTTAGGGCAAGCAGCTAACGAATGAAGCCAAATACAAAATATGCAAATTTGTCACGCTATGTAAACACAATATTACCTTTAGGTTTGTGTGTTTGAATAAAACACATGCAATATGCGTTTAGTAATGTGTTGAAGATATCCGACAATTTGTGTTTAAATGCTAAACATGTCATGCTTTGTGCTTCTCTATTGTGCTTAGGATTGTGTTCTGAGTTAAACGCCTAAAATATTCGCGTTTAGGAATGTGTTTAAGAATGTGTTAAGATCCATGAAATGTGTTTAAATGCTAAACATGTCATATACTTATGTGTTGCGGAATGTATTTATATTCACAACATGTTTAATTTGTGATGTGTCAAAAGAAAAATGTGTATCGATTTTTAACACTTGTCATGGTGGTGTTTAAATCCTATACGCCACATTTACAGTGTACTCACAATTGTTTATGTTAAATTTCATGTTTGGATGAAATCACATTTACTAAAGCCGGAATTTTTAGCATATATACATGTTGATGTATAATAAAGTTAACCAAATATGGTGCACATATCAGTCTAAGACAACCGGTCATTTTAGACAAATTTATATTTAGTGTCTGAGGCTCAGCCTCTCCATCGTACAGTGAGCTGTTCTGGACTACATTTTTAAAGCAATGAGTATAGGCAGACTAGGATTAAAAAAGCTATATTATAATGACGATTTACATACATCGTACTATCCTGAAGAATCTTAATGAATTTCGGCATTAAAAGGTAAAAAGCTACTGGTATTTCTGACATTAATTTAATACATAGAGAACCGTGTAATGAAGTAGAAGAATGAACAGTGACATAGTGAAGCATGTACAAATTTTGATGGCATATATGTACATAGGGTTTAGGTTTAGAATTAGCATAATAAATTTCATTTTGTGTGATCACACCAAGGACAAAACCATGATAAAATACCTCACAAATGCCGCGTATTAATAAATTTAATGAGAACAGTGCAATTTATGCCATTGTTTCGAACGCATTTTATATAATATACTGATAATAGGACTCTATCCATATGGTCAAAGGGAGGCAAGTCACTGCTATATTTTGATTAAGATTCCATCACCTGAGCAGGTAAGGTACCATACACTATGTACATGTTATACAATAAAATAAATTTACCAGGATTGAAATATTTTAGAAAACACCATACACACAGTACGAATTCCTTAAATATAACACATCATATTTCAACCATACCTATAACACATCATATTTCAACCATACCAGGATTATAAGTTAGGTCAAGTCATCAACTGATCATCATTCTGACTAGTTTCCTAAGCAGACTTGTATATCATGTTTTGGATCAGTAATATACTTCATAATCTTGGTTGATCCAGACATGATTGAATTAATATGTATAGATTATTTCCTCTGAAAATACACAATATACATGTTATACAATTAAATAAATATACCAGTGCTGGGATATGTTAGGCAACACCAGCTTTGAAGAAGCAATATTTATGAAATTTGTGTCTAGTTCACACTTAGAAATACATAAACATAGAGAGAATTCTTCAAACATAACACAAGTACCATACATACGTTGATTGCGTCTACAAAATTGGATGCTTATATGAAGTCACAATATGTTTTGACATATATGTACCCAAGGTTTATTAGGAGTTATGGATTAGTATAATAAATTTCATTTTCAGTGATCTCATTAAGAAATTAAGTTAAATCAAACCTTCGAATGATCAACATGATCACTAGGTTCCTTAAATAAAATTGTATATCGTGTTTTGAATCAATTCTAATCAGTATAGTATTTGTTGATCCTTACACGCTGATGTGTAATGTATAGATTTTTCAATGTTAAAATGCACATAGCTCAGATTCCATCAACAGAGTAGGTAAGGTACCTAACATACACAATGAACATGTCATACAATTAAATAAATTTACCAGGACTAGAGTATCTTATATAACACCATATACACAGTAAGAATTCCTTAGATATAAAACATCAGATTTCTTACCAATGATGAATGCATATACAAATGTGGATGGCTGTGACAGACGCAATGTATCTAGCATACATGTAAGCAAGGTTTACCAGGAGTTGATATTAACTGGTGTACTATTTTTTTCTGGGATCACACCAAAAACAAAATCATGATGAAATATCACATATTAAATATATTGTAACAATAAATGAAATGTGGATATTGCACTTCGTGGCATTGCTCTAAATGTCTAAGTGCATTTGCATTTATTTTGTCCAGAGGACCCTACCCAAATGATCAAATGAAGGGAAGTGTCTGTTTTGTACATAGCGTTTATTGAGATGTCTGTATACAGAACAAGGCTTTTATTGCACTTTGTGGCATTGTTCTAGATGTCATTTTGGTAATAGAGCCCTACCAAACTGGTCAAAGGGGGATAAGTGCCTGATTGCACATTGTTTTTAATAAGATGTCTCTATGATATAGCAAGAAGTTTGAAAGCATACTCACAATTGTTTATGTTAAATTTCAATGTTTGGATGGAATCACATTTACAAAAGCCGGAAGTTTGAGCATATATACATGTTGATGTATAATGAAGTTAACCAAATATGGTGCACATATCAGTCCCAAACAACCGGTCATTTTAGACAAATTTATATATATAGTTTTTGAGGCTCAGTCTCTCCATCGTACAGTGAGCTGTTCTGGACTACATTTTCAAAGCAATGAGTATAGGCAGACTGGAATTACAAAAGCTAGATTATAATGATGATTTACATACATCATACTATCCTCAAGAATCTTAATGAATTTCGGCATTTAAAGATAACAGAAAAAGCTACCGGTATTCCTGACATTAGTTTAATTAATTCTTAGTGTTTAGGGGATAGCGCGAACACAGTCACCGTGAAGAAAATTAGGCTTACGATTCATGAAACACACACGATATGTGAGCAAATAATTACAGGCAATATAAGAAGGATGGTGGATAAATGCCGGTGTACTGACAAGAAGTCATATGATCCCACAGACAAATGTGTTGCCTGCATGTTTTTAAAACATCAGAAGGACAAAACTGATCCCGGTGATGATTTGTATCCCAGTCACGCTTTTTCATGTGGACATCTTGAGTGACATGTTCACTTGGCCTCGATCCCATGCCAACAGCCGGTTTCTCCTCATAATCGAGTTATTCGGTTTCAATAGATTCTCTATTCTCAGTGAGTGACGAAGAGGGTTCAGGTAACATGGAGATCAATTTTATTTCAACAGGCAAAACGGACTTGTCAAATCCTGCCCCGGCAGTGCATGGTTATCTTACGAAATTGAACTTTGGATAGAGATAGTTACCATCTATAACATGCCCTTCCGGCATGGAAACGATAATAAATATGTTATTGGCGTTTTCTAATGTTAGATTGAGTTTTTTAGGGGATAGCGCGAACGCAGTCCCCCTGAGTAAAAATTACGCACCCGAGTCGCCCACATTTGGGGCGATCGCAAGCGTCAGCCCACCGAAGTGCAATGGTAAGGCCTCAACCTGGGGGAACCGCCTTCATGATCACGGTATCCCCTGTGCCAGGTAAGTATGCTAGTCTGCGAGAAGGCCAACGCATTCATACTCCTGCTACATTAATATTATCTTCGGTTTGTGTGTTGCTTTGGGCTCTGAATAGCTGGTGTATTTATTTTAAAATCGAAGAGAATAAAATTATGATTAAGTAGTTTGATGGAACGAATATATTTCAATATTCTAGAATATCGCTATTATCCATAATTACGATATAAATATCATATACAATTGTGTTTGTAGTTATTTTCGTCATATTTGAAGAGTCGATCCAGTATCGTTTCATATAGAGTTATGTCCCTTTCTATATGATCGACAACGGGCGGACCAGGCCCTCGTAGTTTGGTAGAAATATATTTGTAGTTCATTTTGGATCAGACTGGGAAAATGATAAGGCTGGGAACATTATTTCAGCACCGAATTAACTGTTTTTTTTTTTTAAATTTCCAGTTAGTTTAATTTCCACTTTCAGATCTACACATTCCCGTGAAAAACTAATGAAGAAGCAACGCCATATATGTCTGTTACTACAAAGACAAAACCTAAGGGCTGTTTTCATTCCCGATATGGGGTTATTGAATTTAACCAGTTTACTAAACATATTCGCGGAAGGAATTTTACTGATTTTCTGTTCGGATAAAAAAAAACAACAAATGCGAAATGTATAAATAATAGATAATAATAAATAATAGATAATAAAATAGACATTGAGGACAGATATACTATCGGAGAAGAGAGAGAGAGAGATCGAGTTAGAAGGATATTGTCTCAATACAAGTTTTTGATCTACTTCTGTCATTTAGGCTATTTTGTTAATTACTGTTCGTTGGATTATTTAATTCCATGGTTGATTCTTAACCTGCGTAACCTCTCGTACACAAAAGTCTGTCCAAAGTCAGAAAGATTTCCAGAATTCTCTGCCTGTAGCAGATGTTATGACATGGTATATATACCGTATAGTTTATACGTTGATACGTTGCTAAGCAGAATTAGGCTAAAGGTAAAACATGCTAAGCTGATCTATTAACTTCTATATCTTATTAAAGCTATGCAAGTGAGATCAATAACAGAAGCTAGTAACCCCTCCAAGTACTTTAAAATAATACTTACACAGTCTATAAGCTGGCTGATTTTTGGACAATATATGGCTTCAAGGTTTGTGGTTGCTATTGCGCGGGGGTGTGGTGGCGAATTTTTTCAATGATCGGGATTTTCTTGACATTTAACAAAACCTCATGAACTTTGTGAAAGGGAGAAAATGTAAAACACTGTTTGTAGTATGTCGGCTCACTGGCAGAAAACAAATGGTTGGTATTATTAATCTGCTGTCTGTCTTCTCTTAATTTTGAACGTAAAAAGTTGTTTGTCCGACAAATTGTTTTCCGCAGTTCGCACAGACAATAACAAATTTGTAACCACACGACATATTCAGCTTACTTCAAAATCAGAATCTTGGCAGGTGAACCTGATAGTACACCACACTCAGATTATTAACATTTGGAGACCCGTGTATACATCGGGTGTCTGAAAAAATGTGCCCGTGTCAGACTTTTGTTCAAGCATAGAGTCGGTCCTTTACTGTTGATAATGGTCGAGTTGATATTCTTAGAGTTACACATGATGACAAGAGGAAGCAAGTTTTTAATTGCAACTTCCTGGGAAGGCAGTCTTAACTCACAAAGCGGATGAGCGATTACTTTCCGAATCCCTTTATTTAAAAAAGGTCTTCCAGTTAGCCTCTTTTACATAAAGTTGACAAGGCGCTGTTCTCGGGGAACAATATCTGAAAGAATAGTACCCGTCTGGCTGATGCGTACGAAATATTCCCCATGGTATATCTAGGGTGATTAGAACTGTACCGGAGATAAAGCTGCTTGTTCAGTACTGATAGAGGTCCAAGATTTTATAACAAGAATATCTGAAAATGGTATGTCGCTGCCATTTTGTACCTTTGTAAAGATGTATGTGGATGCAAAGAATTTAAAAGTGCATTTAAAGATTCCATAACTTTGTTCGCAAGGGGTCAAAAATGAAGCAATCATCAATATATCTTTTCCACATTTCTTTGAATTCATTTTCCCCACATGTTTCATCTAAAATGATATCTCATTGTCAGTTTGTTCCATAGTAATGTGTGGATGCATAGAATTCAGCACGACATGTTTGTTAGGAAAGGTCCAGAAAATGACACCGAAATAGTGGACATTGTAATTGAGAACTTACAGCATTTTTATTATCATTTTGAATGTGAGTGATAACGTTAAAATGGAGTCTGCTGACAACACCAATAACCATTGTCTTTGTAGATACATACAAAATGCATGATATTTGCAGACAGTATGATCCACGAAACTTGTTTCAGTCAAATTCATATGTAGTTTTTGAGGCTCAGCCTTAGACTCTCCACCTTACTGCGAGCTATCCCGAAGTAAGTTGTCACACATTATTTCAGGGACACTGGAGTTACAATAGCTAGATTATAATGATGATTTACATACACCGTATTATCTTTCACAAATATTAATGAATTCTGGCACGGAAAGTTAATATGATAAGCTATTGGTATTTCTGACATTAATCTAATTAACTCTAATTGTTTAGGAGATAGCGCGAACGCAGTCACCATGAACAAAAATTCAGCACCCGATTCCTGAAACACATACGATATTTGAACACATAATTACACGCAACATAAGAAGAATGATGGAAAAAGATGCCGGTGTACTGACAGGAAGTCATATGACCCCACAGGCAAATATACTGCCTGCATGTTTCTAAAAACTTCGCAAGAACAAAACGTGATCCCTGTGGGGATTTGTATTCCAGTCACACTTTTATTGTAGTTGTTCATGTCGACATCTTGAATGACATGATCACTCGGTCCATATCCCATGCCAGTAGTCGGTTTCTCCTGATAATCGATTTATTTGGTTCGAACAGATTCTCGAGTCTCAATAAGTGACGAACGGGGTTCATGTCACTTGAAGATGAGCTTTATTTCAACAGGCTGTAGAGGTTTGTCAAATCACTACCCCTTATTATCCTACCAAATTCAACTTTGGGGAGGGGAAGTTACCATCTTAGCTCCACGATTTATGCAAGAGCTAGATTTTAGTGAGGATTTGTGTAAAACGAACTAAACATGCCTCACAAATCTTTGCGTATTTAGTCATGGAAAGATCATGGGACACTAATGGTGTTTCTTATGTTGAGTTGGGTTTTTTTAGAGGACAGCGCGAACGCAGTCCCCTGAATAAAAATTAGGCACCCGAGTCGCCTTGAGGCGATCGCAAGCGTCAGCCCACCACAGTGCAATGGGAAGGCCTCAACCTGGGGGAACCGCCTACATGATCACGGTATCCCCTGTGCAGGTAAGTATGCTTGCCTGCTTGAAATCCAATGCATTCATACCCCTGCTAAGTTAATATTATCTTCGATGTGTATGACTTTCAGGCTCTGAATAGCTGTAATGTTTATTTTAAAATGGAACAGAATAAAATTAATGTTTAATTGTTTGGTGGAACGAATATATTTCAATGTTCTAGAATGTCGTTATCAGTAATAACTGCGATATAAATATCATAAAAAAATTGTATTTGCAGTTATTTTCTTCGTATTGGAAGGGTCGATACAGTATCGTTTCATAAAGAGTTATGCCCCTTCTTATATATCCGACAATGGGCGGATCAGGCTATGAAAAGTAAGTAGAAATATATTTTTCGGTAATTTTGAATCAGACATCTAACAAAGCCTTATGAACTTTGTAAAAGGGAGAAAAATAATATCTAATATGTCGGCTCATTGGCAGAAAGCAAGTGGTTGCAATTATTAGTCTGTGTACTCTTATTCTTGAACCTAAGCAGTTGTTTGTCCGACAAATTGTTTTTCGCAGTTCGTACACACAATAAGAAATTTGGTATCACACGACATATTCAAGTTACCTTAAAATCAGAATCTTGGTGGGTGAACCTGATAGTACACCACACTAAGATTTTTAACATTTGATTTTTCTTCAAGCTTAGAGTATGTTCTTCACTGTTGATAATGGTCGAGTTGATATTCTTAGGGTTACTCATGATGGCAAGAGGAAGCAAGTTTTTTATTTCAACTTTCTGGGAAGGCAGTCTTAAATCACAAAGCGGATGAGCGATAACTTTCCGAACCCCATTATTTATAAGGTCTTCCAGTTAGCCTCTTTCTGATAAAGTTAACTAGTCGCTGTTCTCGGGCAATAATATCTGAAATAATAGTGCCCGTCTGGCTAATGTGTACGAAATGTTCTCCATGGTATGTCCAGGCCGATTAGTACTGAAAATAAAGAGAAATAGCGAGTGAATAATTGGTGAATATATGAATATATATAGATGATTAAGAGAAATAGAGGAAAGACTGAGGACCTGATCAAGTTTAGACATGGATACAGATGTATAGAAGTTAACGGGGAACATATATTCATTACCAGTGGCTATGCGTCATTGGTACGAGAGAGCATGTGTATGGCGGTGTGGGGGAAACGGTTGCACGGCATACTCTGTAATGACGGGAAATATTGGGTACTTCATTGAGGAAAATAAAGTGAAAAAGTGGAGAAATAATTGGTGAATATATGAATATATATATATATATAGATGATTAAGAGAAATAGAGGAAAGACTGGGGGCCTAGTCAAGGTTAGATATGATACAGGTGTAAAGAAGATATAACGGGGAACAGATATTCATTATCAGTGGCTATGCGTCATTAGTACGAGGGAGGATGTGTAGGGCGGCGTGGGGGAAAGGGTTGCACGGCATACTCTGTATGACCAGTGCCCATTGTACTACGATGGAGTGCCCAATCAAACCAACCAAACCAGCCAACCACTGTAGCGGAGATAAAGCTGCATGTTCAGTACTGGTAGAGGTCCAAGATTTTATAACGAGAATATCTAAAAGTGATATCTCACTGTCATTTTTTTTCTACCCTTGTAAAGATGTATGTGGATGCAAAGAATTTAAAAGTGCATTTAAAGATTCCATAACTTTGTTCGCAAGGGGACAAAAATGAAGCAATCATCAAGATATCTTTTCCACATTTCTTCGAATACATTTTCCCCATATTTCATCTAAAATAGTATCTCATTGTCAGTTTGTTCCATAGTAATGTGTCGATGCATTAAATTTAGAACGACATGTTTGTTAGGAAAGGGCCCGAAAATGATACAGAAATAGTATACATTATACTCGAGAACTAACAGCATTTTTATTATCATTTTGAATGTGAGTGATAATGTTAAAATGATGTCTGCTGACAACTCCATGAACCATTTTCTCTGTATATATATACATACTCTCTGTATGTATATACATACAAAATGCATCATATTTGCAGACAGTACTATCCAAGGAACATGTTCATATATAATAAAATGACCAAATATAATGCACATATCAGTATCAGGCAACCGGTGCTTGAAGTCAAATTCATATGCAATATCCGACGCTCAGTCACCGTACAGCGAGCTATCCTGGATTACGTTGTCACACATTCTTTTAGGGATACTGGAATTACAATAGCTAGATTATAATGATGATTTACATACACCGTATTATCTTTCACAAATATTAATGAATTCCGGCACGGAAAGGTAAAAGGATAAGCTATTGGTATTTCTGACATCAATTTAATTAATTCTGAGTGTTTAGGGGATAGCGCGAACGTAGTCGCCATGACAAAAAATTCAGCACCCGATTCTTGAAACACATACGATATTTGAGCACATAATTACACGCAACACAAGAAGGATGATGGAAAAAGATGCCGGGGTACTGACAAGAAGTCATATGACCACACAGGCAAATGTACTGCCTGCATGTTTCTGACAACACCGCAAGCACCAAAAGTGGTCCCTGTGGTGATTTGTATTCCAGCCACACTTTTATTGCAGTTGTTCATGTCGACATCTTGAATGACATGACCCCTATCCCATGACAGTAGCCGGTTTCTCTCGATAATCGAATTATTCGGCTCAAACAGATTCTCGAGTCTCAGTGAGTGACGAACGGGGTTCATGTCACCTGAAGACGAATTTTTTTTCAACAGGGTATAGTGGTTTGTCGAATCACTACCCCTTATTATCTTACGAAATTCAACTTTGGGGAGGGAAAGTTACCATCTAAGCTGCATGATTTATCCAAGAGCTAGATTTTAGTGAGAGTTTGTGCAATGAACTAAACATGCCTAACATATCTTTGCGTAGTCAGTCATGGGATACTATTGGTGTTTCTTATGTTAAGTTGGGGTTTTAGGGGACAGCGCGAACGCAGTCCCCTGAGTAAAAATTACGCTCCCGAGTCGCCTTGAGGCGATCGCAAGCGTCAGCCCACCAAAGTGCAATGGGAAGGCCTCAGCCTGGGAGATCCGCCTACATGATCACGGTATCCCCTGTGCCAGGTAAGTATGCTTGTCTGCTTGAAATCCAAGGCATTCATACCCCTGCTAAGTTAATATTAGCTTCGATTTGTGCGATTTTCAGGCTCTGAATAGCTGGAGTATTTATTTTAAAATCGAACATAATAAAATTACTCTTTAGTAGTTTGGTGGGACGAATATATTTCAATGTTCTAGAATATCGTTATTAGTAACAATTGCGATATGAATACCATGAAAAAATGTATTTGCAGTTAATTTCTTCGTATTGGAAGGATCGATACAGTATCGTTTCATAAAGAGTTATGCCCCTTCATATATGCCCGACAATGGGAGGATCAGGCTCTGAAAAGTGAGAAGAAATAAATTTGCCGGTCGTTTTGAATCAGACTGGGAAGATAACTCTGGGAACATTATTCCAGTATCGAAGTCATTGTTGGCTTTAATTTTCCATCAATCCATTTTCACTTCCAGATCTATACAGTTCCGTGAAAAAGCATTGAAGAAGCAACGCCGTATGTCTCAGAACAAAGAACAAACCTGGGTCTTTTGAATTTCTACAGTTTATTAAACTTATTCGTGGAAGGAATTTTACTAATTACTCAGTGAATAACAGCGAAATGTATAAATAATTGTTTTATTTTTGTGTTGGTTGGGAGATTGGTTAGATCATGTCTATTTTTAATTTGTTTGAAGTCGACGCAACTGTGGTCTGTTCTGTGTCTCACGTCGTTTGTAAGAACACCAAATTACCGTTGGGTATAAGGAAAAGTGTGCACTAAACAAATTCTTGATGAACAAATTATGGTTCACGTGAATCACATAGTGAGGTATTTAGTCATACTTATTTCATTGCTTATACATCTACGTATGAAAATGCTTGGTTTTCTTTGTAGGTAGCATATTTGTGGTATGAAGCTGAATTTCTTTTTAATTTCTTTTATTTTTCGTTGAATCATGTGATGAATACATTGTAATAGGGAATATATTTATAATGTTTAAAACATAATCCGTGCCAAAATAACATATATAACTATAATCTCAACTAAAAACGTTAGATAAACTGAGTTAACAAACTAAACAACTAGGGTAACAACATTACGCAGTCAATACGATTAACTCTATCAGGCCTGTGAGGGCGGGGGGTGGCAAAATGCCCCCCCCCCCTACGAAAGTTTCTGAGCTATCTCCAGAACGACAAAACATGAAGAGCTGAAACTCCGTGACTTTATATTTTATCATAATGGGGTCATTTTTAGCCTATTTGCATATCCCCCTGAGCACAGGATCATGGGTAAATTCAAGATGGCGGTCAAGTGGGGGTACCAGATATGTTTTCGTCATATTTCTTCCAAATTTCTGCTTTTTCGCGATGAATAGTGGGCAAAAACTATTTTATTTCACATCACATTAATATTTACTAATTTATCATGCAGTTTTGCGGAGAAATTGCATAAATAAACAATTCGGAAAATCTGACCGAAAATTTTACCAAAACATACCGTTTTTGAAAATGAGGTCACTGTGACGTCATAAAAGCGGCCATCTTGGATTTTTTACATTTTCTGGTAGAACTTGGCCCAAGGATATATTGTTTTTTCCAAGCTGAAATTATATTTTATAAAATTTTCAGTATTAGTCCATGAGCCAGACCCCAAAATTTCATCAATTGGTACCACCTGGGGTGGCAAATTCTCATTATGTTATTTTGAAAGTCCTATATCCTTAGATGCAAAAAATACTTTGAAAGCAATCCGGGACACAATCACCTCTTAAAGACGGACACCCGAGTCCAATCTGAGGGACCAGATTTGTGGGTAGGGGAAATATAAAGTTGAATATCTTTTTTTTTTTTTTTTTTTTTTTTTCTTTGTTTTTATTCAAAATTCATGTTTTTTGTTTTTTTTTTTGTTTTTTTTTCCCCATTAAATTGCCACATAATACATACAAGTAGAATGATATACAATATGAACAAATCAAATATAAGTTGTTATTTGGCATTATTATAAGGACGATCACACACACACACGCACGCACATACATACATATTATACAATTATTGACTGGTGATGTGGTGGACACGACATAATATTGACCAGGGAAAACCAATATCGACTGAGGCCGAAGGCCGAGGTCGATATTGGTTTTCCCTGGTCAATATTATGTCGTGTCCACCACATCACCAGTCAATAATTATTTTATTATATTATTTATAAATATCGATGATCTGATTGGTTCATAGCTGTACACGTGATATGCGATATTTTGACATCGACGATTAATTAGGAAATCATTACTAATCTAAGCTTATATGTCAATGATAAATTGACTGAATAATTACATTCACCAATATTAACTGCAGAAACAATGATAAAGTGTGAGATGAATGATATATTTATTTGAACATGATATGAAACACATGTACACGTAGGAAATGTTACTCTTCCTATCATACGCAATGGAAATCCAGAGACATGTGGGTAGTATTCCAATAAATATTCTGAGAAACTCCAATTTTGTAAATCACTAATGTATTTGAGAAAAACTGTACTGCTGAAACACATAAATGAAGGCTGTGTTAAACACATTGTTCCAGTCAGCGTCCGTCTCCTTCTGCCCTTAGGAATGAGGATAGTTAGTTTCCAATTTTCACATGGGAAATATCACAGTTGGTTTGCCCAGAGTACATGAAACTTCACAATGAAATGAATAACAACTGTAGAAAATACTGTAAAAAGTATCTGCAACATCACATATCTCAACATAGGACCTTCGAGAGCCTACTTCTGAAAGATTTGGTAATTTATGGTAACATTTGCATTATTTCCTGTAATAATGGGTGCTGGCCACAGACGAGAGCTCTGCTGCTGAGGAACACTGAGGTGATAATTGGTTGATACCGTATTGCCCACACTGGTTGGACGAGACGTATTGGGCATTGCTCGTATCACATCGTCGAAATCGTTGTCAGCATCGAATTCACTCAGCAAATTGTCCACCTGCGAATCGGACAATGGAATGAGATCACAGCTGTTGACTGTATCCAAGTTGATGTCAGGATCTTCTTCCGCGGTTGTGACATTTTGCACTTCCTTCTTAACGTTACCGGTACCTACAGTTATGTCACTTATAGTATTCGACATTCGCCTCTTGGTGCTGTCATCTGTGTATCCAGTGTAGGTCTTCAGGCTTGTTTCGGACTTGTGTCCAGTCACGGCCATGATGTGTCGGCTCGGGAACTGGGCGACATCGAGGATGTGAACCGCCGTAGCGCGCAGACTAAAATTGGTATAAACTTGTGATAGCTTGGCGTTAACGCTGAGAACCGACATCATTCTACCAAGCTTGTTATGTCCCATCGGTGAACATTCAAAGTAACAGCCGTCTTCAGTTGGCTCCTCGCGTACTCTTTGAAAGAGATATGGACACCTGTGACACAACATCCTCTTGTACCTCACTGGACAGAGGTCATTATCTGAAATTAAAATGAAATACCAGCATTTAGAATGATTGGATGGATGGTGAGAAAAAGACAATATATGATACAAGATACCTGGTCTCATACTAAGATTGAACGGACAACTAACAACTGTAGATAATACATTAATATTTTTAAATTATTTGCATTAATCATGACATGATCAAGAGTAAATTGAACATACAATAAAATGAATACATGTATGTTCAACAGTTGTTTTAAAAAACTGTTTTTCTTCTATATATTGTAAATACCGGTGAACAAAATTATGTTGTTGGAGTATGTGGTTTATCCATTGGTCATACATGTACGTACAGATAGTTATAAGTTTTGAAATAAATAAGACAGAGATAGAGAGAGAGTTATAAGTTTAACGTAGCGTTTACCAATATTTCAGCTATATTTCGAGGACTGATTTAATTTATTTAGGATTTACCTTTGATCTCATACATTCTGCCCTTTGCAGTGTTGGGGTCACTCTGATGGTTCTTGGTCAGTTCGTCCTTGTCCATGTAAATATACATAGTGCCGTTTGGGTCTGAGGTGCAGGAGAAGTCAGATATCTTTAACTCTCGTAGATTTTCTCTGCCACGCCTGGCCAAATATAGCACGATATCAACGAAGACTTTAGCCTGCAGCGACTGGGGATCAGACAGATCGAACGACCGGTAAAGTTTTTCTAGGTCAGCCTTGTCGACCGGGGGATGGTGATCAATTCCACCCATTCCTTCTCGCTTCAGCTCTTTACACATGGCCTTGAATGACAGCTGTGACGCACGGAAATCCTTGCCGTTGATGAGGTCAACTGATGGGTCTGTGGATTGTAGATGTCGGTTGAGTCCATGCCTAAGCGAAAACAGACTCGTCTTCTTGTACAAGTTTCCCTTTTCCGTTCGAGCTTCGGTGTAAAATTTTGCCAGAAGTTGATCGAGGCGAACCGGGTCCAGGTCTTCAAATGCCGCCGAGAGATTTTTCTCCAGAAGATAGGCCCTCAAAACTCTGACAGCTGTTTCGGTCGCCCTTTGAGTGTTTCGGGAATCTTTCTCCCTCAAAAGTTTTTTCATTTCTGTTTCTGTTAGATCGCCAAAACGTTTGTTTTCACCGGAAGAGTCGCTCGTTGTTCAACCTCGCCACCAGGGGTCGCTCTCCGCTGGAAAATTGGCCGCTCCGACGAATCCCTGGGACGACGGTCGCTGAAAATTGGTCCCATAATACATTGAAAAATTCTTTCACGTGGCCCCTTCCGGTTCCATTGGAACATATCCTATTCTTTATAGAACGTCAGTCATGAGTCATTTTCATGGCCAGTGTCATAACGTCATGACGTCAGAATAAAAAAATGTTTCGCAAGAATGCATAAAGAATTCTAGTAGGCTACGTCATCTTTCAGACGCGCTCGTAACATTCATGACGTCGGGACGTCGGCTTGATCCCCACAGATACGCTCTCGTTATGTTCTAAATTCTAGGGTTTTGTGTGCTATCCAATGACCGATCGTACTGCCGAGCGCCCTCCCAGAGCATAGTAGGGAGGACAGGACCGGATAGCTCTGGTTTCGAGATTGGCTCGTTGTTGACATCTTGCAGGAAGACGACATGTCCGCTCTCCACAGTGAATGGTTTATGCATTTTGGATTGGCTGAAATTCAGCATGACGTCATGTCTCCATATATGGCTAATGGGCGGTGCCCCCCAAACTTATATCGCATGGACAAGCCATGCGACATAAGAAAATATCACATATCACGTGTACAGCTATGAACCAATCATATCATCCATATTTATAGATTATATAATAAATACATATATTGATATCATAACTCCTCACTCTCCAATGCAATATAACTTCCTTGGATTACTTGACAGGTTGACATAGTAGTACATATAGTATACATATATAGGCACACTCAGATTTTACTATATACCAGTACAGTAGGGGTGTAACAATAACAGACAATTGAACATTTATACAATTATTCCTGTTAACCGTTTTCATCAGAATCATTTTCTGCTTTGGTGACGGCATGGAGCCATGGTTCCCATAGAAGGTTGAACTTCTGAAGATTTGACTTTTTCATCGAGATATATTTTTCTATGGAGTACCGCTGAGTTATGATGTTTTGAATTGCCAAAATGGAAACAGACTGTCTTTCAAATTTAGATTTGTAAATATAGCGTTTAGTGACGAGTATAATGAGATTGAGTATTTTTGAAAAGTCTGTTGTCATAGTTTCTCCGAATATAATATTTTTTGCCGTCAATACGATCGGCAAGTTTGTTGTGGTATGTAACCATGCCTCGATGTCCCGCCAAAGACGGCGGATCTTCTCGCAGTCCCAAAAGACGTGCTCTATAGTTTCAAGATCTTCACTACAAAAGGAACATAAGTCATTATCTTGAATGCCAATTTTTTTCAGATAGCAGTTTGTTGCCAGTATTCTGTTGTTAATACGAAATTGTAAGTATTGTAACACTGAGCAGCAGGTGGTTTTGAATGGGAGTTGATAAACCTCGTTCCATTTAATTTCCAGTATATTCATTATCGATTCCCATCTAACTTGTGAACTGGGTCTTGTAGACTTGGATATAAGAACATTATACATATCTTTACTACCTTTGCTTGATTTTGAAAGGATGTGTAGATCAAATGGAACATACGGTCGTACAGTAGTAATTTTTGTTTTTACATCGGTTATTAATCTTTTTTTCATTGATTCGATTGCCGAAATTACTCCATGGTATTCCAGAAAATTTGTTTTAATGTTATAAATATCGATAAATCGAGTATAACCTTGATATGATAATGAATGGAATGAGTGTAAGTAATGACCCATTTCTTTCAGGCTTAGCACCAAGTACAAGGTTTTCTTATAGGAGCAAGAGATCGGAAAACACTGAGTTCGCGAAAAATATCTCAAATTTCAACTTGAAATTTAAGATATTTCCCATGCATATGGAAGTGTAGACTTTTAGTATGTTATTCTGGGGACCTTTCTGAAATGCATAGCAGTGAAATAAATTCTGTTGCAATTTGTGGTGGGTTAACCCCAAAAATGCGCTAGATTTCCTGGACTATAGGTGACGAAGGAGATTTACTTTCATTGGTGTCACCCAATAAAGCATCTGCAGAAGTCCAGGTAATCCGTAAATCTTCGCACAGCACTTACATTTCATCCCCAGCAGTTGTTTTGAATTAATTTGAGTTGTTTTGAGTTGTATTTCAAGTATACATCTTGTTTAATTTTAATGGAAATGCAATTCTTGATCTTCCTTTGTTGGTAATTACCCCCTTTAAATATATATTAATATTCAATGTTTATTTTCTTACAGAATAGCACAGAACAATAGATGGAAGAATTCTTTATTCCCAATGTAGAAGTTACCTTTTAGAGAGATTGTATTTAGGAACATGTGCGCAGCTGTCGTCCTGTGACCACATCCGCTCTGGCCTGTTTAATAGAGAAGTTGGATTATAATAAGCTTTGTGAACGCTGAATACAAACGTTGACCATACATGGCCGATATATAAATGAATACAAAGGGAGGCCACGACTACATGTGAAAGCTGAATACAGAAGTAGACGATAAATGACCGATATATAAATGAATACAAAGGGATACCACGACTGTTTTGAAAGTTGTATAGTAGACCATGAAAAAAAGTAGGCCTATAGACATAAATGGCCCATTTTAAAGCAAATACTAATTAGGCTATTACAATACAAAATAGACCTTCGCTTGACTTTCTTATATCGACATTTAGCCTGAATACAAAAGTGGACCACAAATGCCTGTATACGATTGAATGCATAATACAGCTGTATGCATTCCATAGAACGCATATATCAGCCAACATGTTTATTCTTACAACTCACAGAAACATAGGCACATATAAAATTATTTTAAATTACAAAATGATCGCATCTCTTACGCTTTCTCAGGAAGAATATTGTTTAATACCTTACCTGAAGGTTTAAACTGTTCTTCTTTTGCTCCCTGGCTAAAAAACTGCGGAGAAAACAAAAAATGTAGTATTAAACTTCGATCGTTTAGAGATTCAAATAACAGTTCACCACCCAAGGACAGAGTTGGGTGGAGGTGGAAGGGAGTTATGGTATTTCTTTTCGAGTAGAGGGCAGGGTGGAGTGGAAAATGTGGCGAGGTAGGAAGGGGCGAGTTGGGTGGGATGAAAGGGCGATGCGCATATAGGGGAGATGGTTTGGGGGAAGATGGGATAGGGCGAGTTGGGTGATGAGGCGAGGTATGATAGAGGTGAACCTGGGCAGGTGCGATGATGCGTGATACGGCAAGGTACCTCAGGGTGGGATGGGGTGAGCTGGAGTGGGGTGAGGTGGGCTGGAGTAGGGTGAGTGAGATGAATTTGGGTGGGGGGGCGTGAGATGAGGGCCCTGTTAAGGAAAATTGAACAATTTTTAACAAGGGTCCATTTGGGCCTGAACCTATAACATTTACAATTCAGAAATTATAAATAAATCCTTGTTATATTGGTAGGCCTATAGCATAATACAAACTTCAGGATAACTATTGCAATAAGAAAATTTGTTTGTAATTACTCAGGGAGGCGTTTGTGACGGGACTTTCTCCATGACTCACACAACATATCGTCTCCGTTTGGGTGGAATCTGGGTAGGCGGCTCTACGATGTCTAGTATTGAGATGGCCTGGCTTTGATTTTCTTTTCTCGTCCTTCTTCAAATGTTTCCCCATATTCAAATTCATACCGAGTAGTTTGCACGGAACACACGTTAGACGACCCCAGATTTGCGGAAATCGTTCACTACCAGAAGTGGTCCTTGTCAATATTAGCGCTACGGCTAAACAGAAGTCTGTTGTTGTCTGTTTTATTAATATCAATATTCTGCTCGTCAGCAAATAAAGAAAAACCCATCAAATAATCCACGCGCAGTTGAAATTGAGCTCCGCGCAGTTCCGCGCAGTTTTTAGTACGACCCAACAGAAATGGTCATGAACGCTGCAATCATGACAATATACTTCCATTTATAATCTGTACTTCTGTGTCCTTGTTTTCTGTCTTGTTCAGGGTTATCATGTGAGTACAAGCTCCCATTCGGACCCGTAAAACACGTATCCGGGGAACTGGAAGACGATAACGCGTGCACCAATCTTGGGCCAGAAATGCTGTTTTTTATTACATAGTTTGTTTTCTAAATATGCTTTCAACTAAATATACAGTGGGAAAGTCGCGCGAATTCTGTATCGACGTGTTAACATCCGATCTGTTCAAGTTGATGAATCACAATCTGAAATATCAAGAGGACATATTTTTCATCAATCCAATGAACAACATGCCATGGAAATAAATTGAAATTCTCACTGGCTGTGTCAGATGTCAAGGTCAAATCCAAGGTCATGGTTTAAAAACCCCAGTTCAGGGTCATCCCATGTCTGAAGGCGAATGACCTGTGACCTAATCTACTGATCACAAATTGACCTCAAATTTGCTCAAAGTTAAACTGCTGAATAAATGTGAGGTCAATTTAAGGTCAGTAAATTAGATCAGAGGTCATCGAACTTTTGGTATTTTGTGACCTTGACCTTCGGCTTTTTACTTTGGTTTCGAATTTGCCCTTGACCTTTGACATTAACGGTTAGCAAAACTTAATCGGAAATGACTAAGTCGGAGGCATCCCCTGAGTCTATAGGTCAAAACAACGGTCAAAGGTTGAACGAAGAAGGTCAGCGTCATCACATACTAAAAGGCCATTGACCTCCGGCTCAATTCGTCCTAAAACCTGATGGCGTAGGCCCCCATAATGCCTTGTTTTTGTTTTCTTTGAGAAATAATAGAAAAAAGAATAAATTGAATGATTTCGTTTCATTTTCTTTATGAAACAATTTTCAAACGATTTGTCGAAGAAACTAAATTAAATGATCTACATAATGTTTATTTTGTAACAAAACGGATAGAGTCATATTCACCCAACACTCTGGGCCCGGTTTTATTCAGGGATTTCAACTATGTCTATGAGCAAAATCGTGGTTCCAAGCCTCTGTATCGAATATATACAGCAGTTATTCTGTTTCACCCCTCAGCCAGCAAATTGTCATGTCTGCATAGCCGGGGCTGGAACTCCGACCCAGCTTATACAGGTCAGTCAAAGGACTAACTGGGATATTAAATCCAAGTTTGGATATTGAAATGTATCCTAATTGGGATATTTTGACCGATTACCATACTAAACGACAATGGCGAATTTGGGTATTTAGAATACAAAAAGAAGATAGAACCTACTTCAAAAAACTAATAATTGTAGTGTATAGTTTAGAGGACTTTTTCTCGCTGAAATTATTTCCTGTGATTGCAGTTATGTGCATTATTTTTTTCGAATTGTTGTAATGTTGCAATATAATTTTCACTACTCACCACTGTTACATATCTTTATATCAACAGAATAACTAGCAAACTATACCAGCTTGAAAATATGGAAAAAATATCTAAACTTTAGATTAAAGTGGGATAATTTATCCCAGTTAGTCCTTTTTTCTGACATCGTCTTGTAGACACTGGACAAACGAACCAAAATGCATCAATGGAATCCCACTTCCCACTCCCCGTGAGGAATGAAAGAGGCCGTGGTCGCCGAAAGACCATCTAATGGTCATGAAAAAAATCCCCCGAACCGCATGGCATGTCCACAGGCATTTGATAAGAGTCAGTAAACGATGGGTATCTCAGTAATATCCTAATTATCCGTGGTAGTTATGTATCTACATATATGGACCCCATCAACTGAGGTCCGTGTTAGAAGAAGGGAGTTTTTATAACATTATGACAATAGTGAGTATATAAAGTTTAATTTGTTACTACACCGACACAAAGGTCAATTGTGATTCATTTATCAATGAATAACTAACTGTGGGCCAGAGATCATCCATCCATACTGACTCCATGTTAGTAGTATATGGGGTATATATAAAACAGCATGAGAACTGAGAAGGGCGAGTACACTACACATACATATCATTTTAATCATTACAAAGACAAATTAGTGACTGATGACAACCCATCCATTACTGACCCTTATCAAATGCCTGTGGGCATGTCTGATGTTGCATGGCATGGGGGGGGGGGGACCAGTTTTCAACACAAAGATATGCTCCACGCCACGAACTTTGATGGGACTCCTTTTGTATGACCACAGTCACTCTCTCCCTCCCTCCGCAGTGGTGGGTGCGGGGGGTCTGATTGACACACGCATTACGGTACATTGTCAGTTTTCAAGTTCTCAATGTGTTATACTCACCAGATTTAAGAATGGCGCTTGGTAGGGTGAATGCCGTTCTCCGGTCGTTCTCCCTCCAGTGGTGACTAACCATCATCTGACTTAGGTTTGAGTGCGGAAAGGAAAACAACCCAATTCGGGAGAACCGAATGACGCGTACCTTATCTTTTAAAACATTTATGTACGAGTCCAGAGACCGTGTGCAAAATGCAGGTACAACATCAACTTGTGCGTCGTTTTGCAGGTCGTCAGTTGTTGGGTAAATGGACACTTGTGTGTCTAATATGCAATCTGCCGATAGGTGGCAGCACATGCCGGTGTAGTCTGTCATATGTCCAGGAAATGTCCGTGAACAAACAAGTCCTGTGGCTTTTTGGAAAAACCGAAAAATGACACACTAGTGATCTCTAGACTCACTAAAGAGTCCACTTACTTGTGCGGCTGGCCACACAAGCAAAAACAACACACAAGTTTATGTTGTACCTACATCCTGCCACACAAGTGGCCATTTGCGCACTCGGACGTACGGACAGACGGACGTACGGACGGACAAGCTGAAACCAGTATACGCCCCCTACACTACGTGTCGGGGGATATAATAATTGTCACACATATAGGTATGGGTCTTAAGTTTGGCGGGTGGGCTACACGTTTGACCTTGACCTTGACCTTTTGAGTTATAAGCATTTAAAGTGAAAAATCTTTTAGGTTATATTGACCGAACGGCTGAGAAGACGTAGTTGACTGTAAATCTTTGAAGATATTCCCAATAAAATGATATCATAAAATAAGTAGGTCAGTCAAGCAGTTTTCGACGTGTACATTCAAAACTAAACGACATATCTGACAGGAAGTTGACGGTTGGTAAGTCGTGCATATGACCATGCTGTAGTTATATTTTTGAATTATTACGTAACAAGAAAATGTAGTTATCTCCCCTTTAATATTTAAAAAAACCCGTTAATTTATAAGCAAATAAGCTACGGCATTGATTTTTCTATTATTAATGAACACTTTAATGACCAAAAAGAATATGACCTTAAATTTGACCTTTGACCTCCAGGAGCGTCTCTATATGAGTGCAAAGTGTAGGGGTCAACTCTTGAACGGCTTATGCGATCAGCCTAAAAATAAGGTCACGTGATTACATGACGTCACAAGGTCAGAACTTGTCAAAACTCGACCTTGACCTTGACCTTTGAAGTGGTAAGCGTCCAAATATCGAAAATACGGCTTCCATTTACTGAAAAACTAACACACTGATAATCACAAAACAATGACGCAATAGTGAGCACAACATTGAATTTCGTTTTCCGCTATAAAATTATAAAACCATCCTATGTGACCTTGACCTTGAATATCACATGATGTAATAAGCGTTGTATGTACTTTTCTCGAAAACCTCAACTTGCAGGAATCTGTAATTTAACACTTTTGTACCCCATAATACAGGTATGACGTCACCAAATTTTCAAGTTGACCTTGGGTTTTTAGATATGGCCTCGGACAGTTTTGCGACTACAGTGCCATAACTTGAAAACTGTTCGAAATTCCAAGTTGAAATTTGTGCACCAATGTAGGTCATTTTATGACGTAACAGAAAAACACTAGAACACATAAAAAGATACCAAAAAGATTAGAAGACAAATAGCAAATTTAGAAATTTACGCTTTTTTCAAATTCTGTAAAAACCATTCGGCCAATCACTAGATTTCGGTACGATTGAGTGTATATACATATGTGTTTACTTGTGAAATTTCAAGATTGTAACAATAACAGTTTTGGAGATATAACAAAAACATTTCCCCCATTTCACGTATGGCATTTGCCTATTACCCGTCGGCTTAAACGTTTTCGGTATTAAGTGGGGTGTAAAGAGCTAGTTGATTTCAACTATCCAATTATATAACGCAAGATCAGTCTCGAGGAGCTATTAAGCGGTTCGCCGTGGACGAGGCGTGAAGTCCTGTAAGTAAGGCAACACGCCAAATTAAAGCTTTCGATAGTTCCTTTTTCGACTGTACCAATCGAGTATCCGCGATATCCCATTTAAATGAACGTCCTCTTAAATGTACATGATGAAAGAGGCTGTGAAGCTTGATAAGCCCATGATGTATTATGCAATTTATCAATTAAATGAAGGGTGTTTGATTATCATTATATCGGCATCGCATATGTAACACGACATGGATTTATTTTCAAACGCGGGAATACTTACATTGACGTCGCGTTACATCAGCGATGTCAGATTGGAGGTAAAATGCACGACTGAACTTTCCTCAGTCCTATACCTATAATGTCACCTTCCTAGATGACGGTACTGAGAATTTGATAGGTGATATCATCCACTCGTATCATACAATAAGGCCACTCAGAACTGTTAATAGTAGTCAGTGGTGTCTGCAACATGCATCATTGTATTTAGAAAAAAATAAACCTCCTGTATTGACGCAAATAAAACGAATAAACAACGTTTAATTATCGGAGGGTGTTCAATTATCATTATATCGGCATCGCATATGTAGCACGACATAAATTTAATTTCCAACGCGGTAATACTTACACTGAGGTCGCGTTACAGGTGAAATCCAAGACAGAACTCCCTTCAGTCCTATACTAATAATGTCACCTACATAGATGACGGTACCGGGGATTTTGTAAGTCATATGATCCACCCGTATCATACAATAAGGTCACTCAGAATTGTTAATAGTACTCAGTGGTGTCTGCAACATGCACAGGTGTGCACGGAACTCTATCAATGTATTTAGAAACAAAGCAAACATCCTGTATTGACACAATTGAAACGAATATACAACATTCCGACCCTTATGTATACATTATAGGATATGGCATTTTATTACTTTTTGTTTTATACTTCTGCGTTCCTTTATATTCCGCTACAGCGAAAGAATACATTTCATGGAAGTGATGGAAAGACCGTGTTATTGTACCAACAATATCTAGTTATTATTATTATTATTACACGCTTACACTCTTTATTATTACATGCTTACGAGAGACCCCTTTAGTATTATAATAGTGTTTAGCACTTCTTGCACAATGTTATCAACCAACATGTCATGACCGTCGTCCAACGCCGTATACCATGCTCCGGCGCATGGACAGTCGGATTGACTAGCCACCGGCTACTGTTTACATGTTGTCCGACCTTAATTATCAATCAGCCGATCATTCCCACAGATTCAGGCGACTCGCCGCGTATTTGAAATCTCGTTGACATGGGACTACTGTCTGTCCGTGGAGGCTTCTCCCCAGAAGTGACCGCATCTTCGCCAGACATGACCGCCTCACCGCGGATGAATACCGCGGAAGAATACATTCCCCGTGGCCATTTCCAATCACGTGATCGTCACGTGACCTTTACTGGAACCATAGTGACCTTGACCTTCACGTAACCTCCACGAAAGTAGGTCAAATGGCATCAATTTACCGTTACTATACGACTTAGCTGTTTGTAGATATATTACTGAAGAGTAAATGCTACATGATCTTACGTGAATCGTTGACTTGGTCGTTCCTAGCCTTTGGATACAAACTGAACGTATACAAATCACTAACATACGTATGAGACGGCATGGAGAAAGCATGTCCTTCCCCAGACGCCTAGTTTGTAACTTATATGTTAGGTGTTTGGAGATATTTCAATGGAGAGTAAATGCTAGATGATCATATGTGAATCGTTCTGTTGGTTGTTCCATGCCTCTAGATTCACAATATGTCTTTTCAAGTCACTAACTCACGTATGAGGCGAGACGGAGGAAGCATGTCCTTCCCCAGACGCCGAGTTTGTAACATATATTTTCGATGTTTGTGGATATATTACTGGAAAGTAAATGCTAGCTGTTAGTAGAATATATTAAGACAGTTGAGGGGAACGCTGGACGCTGGACGCATGACGTCACTTAAATAGGTCGGAGGGTTATAAATACGAGCAGGTGTACGTAGAGAGTGCGAAGCTATTTTGGTTGACTCGGAGTCGTTGAGAGTACCTAATTTTACTACATATCTATACGTATACGATTATTTATATCCCATGACATCATGCCACGTTCTCCCACCGAACATATAGATAAGCGGTCTCGTCTACCGTCAGCCACTCAACTGTTCATCTCGCTTCAAAGACAGACAGCATACCTGGCTCATAGAAGTGAAATCAACATGCAATAATCGGTAATTGCGACCCGTTGAAGTGTCTTAAGACCACGGACAAAGCCTGGGGAAAAAGCGGAAATCACATCTCGACAATATAGGTAAATCTGGTGAATAACTACTCTCCATTCACCTGGACGAAGAGGCCTACGTCGCTCTAAGCACGTTTACCAGCTGATCATTGGAAAAATCTGAGGTGAGTGAATTCTATTTCACATAAGATGAAGCGTCATAATAAAGCTATGTTGTGTTATATACAACACCTCCTTACACCGCAATTATAAGGAAAATGAAACGCTATTATATCCTATCAACGACGAATATCTGCCCCTCCCAACACCGCTAAACCGTCATCCATAATAACGCTATACAGGGAAGAATTCTGCACTACATACTACTATTATTTCGCGGTTTGTTGCAGGCCTATAACTATTTTTACATTAACCAAGAAATGTATGCATAACTTGAAAATAACCACTACTTTCCTACCGCGAAAGCCGCAGTTCAAAGTAGAAAACGTGTGTTAAAATACATGTATCCCCATATACCAGCGCGCTCAACAGTAAGGAAGGGTGGAAGTGATATGGGCCAGGTTATTTCTGAAATGCACGACCAGCATACTAGCTATATCCGCTAAACAACTGCCACCTGATATGCCAGTGCGGTCTACGCTATTAGCTGGCGTACAATTTCAGGGCTATGCTATGTTTAAGGCCTTTGCGCTCAAAATACAACGAAGATGTGCACAGCAATATTGAAACATATTTCCAAGAAATGCTTCGCCCATGTCGAAGAGATATAAGAAAGCAACACAATTTTATATATATTAACTAATCAAATTATTTAACATTTACAGTATAATGGAAAATATATTGAAAACTTGTTTTTAAAATCTCCAAAAGTATTTTGGGTTTGAATAATCATTAACCGTGTCAGATAGGCATTTAAACCAAAGTCATTGCATCAAGCCAGTGACTGCAGTCTATTCATGAAACATGGCTTTGAAATGTAAATGAGTTCCAGGCTGCCTCTGACAATAATGACTGACAGAAACTTCTGTTTGGGGCTTTGAATATTTGCATAAAAATTGTGATCTAGATTCTACAAGCGACCAGCATTTACAAGCCCAGTGTTTCCCAGTTCCTTGGCTTTGGAAGAATATTTGCACGTGAACTTGGGTGTATGCATAAGCACAAAGGCTGAGCAATTCTAAATTTTGAGAATTATCCATCATATCTTTGGTGTTTTGCTGGTTTACAAGGTTTTAATTAAAACAGTCTCTTGTCATATTATACAACTTCGACATGGACGAGGAATTTTGTGCTAATTTATTCTAATATTACCGCTATAAATGGAAAGAAATGCCTGTCAAGGTTAACGTGCAAGGGAGATGTCATAACAAAGGCCTTATACATGTGGAGTATTTTCAACTTACCATCGTTCAGTCAGCATCCTATAAAGGTATTCCCCTGCGTACAAGAATCAATCTTGAAATATTCAATTAATCCGCAAATCGCGAACAATAACAGCGCGTCATACCACGCACTATATCGTATCCTTTCATTTTTCTTTCAATCTATCGTTAGCGTTTACACATACCCAGGCTCGTGTATATATACGTCTCATGTCGAAGTATTAATACTACATGTTTTTCGAGTTCGTCGCTATGGCAACGACCGTGCAGGTTCATATAACCGAGCGCATGCAGCGAAATATTATCCCCGTTTACCCACCCCACATTGGCTGTCTTCTTGGGTTACAAATAGGCCATTTCGCAAATAGCCGGTTCCCGTTAAAAATAGTACACCGCATACAACATTACATGTTATCGCAAGTAGTGTGAAATGAACGGTCATAAACCAAAGGGTGTTAGAGCACCGGATTTGAAGAGGGATGAGTTTTGTCACAGATGAAGAGTAGCGATCACCAAACTTGCCGTATAAATCCGTATGCTCGTGACTTAGAACCCTATTGAATGTGGACCCAATCGGTTGAAAACTTTGGCGGCCATCTTTAATTTATGCGGAACCATCACAGCTTTCTCGTTACCAACATATCTTTAGAATGATCTATCCTAGGCACACCGAACTTGCACTGCACATCCGTATGCTGGCGAGCCAGAACCCTATTGAATCTGAGCCTGATCGGATGGAAACTTTGGCGGCCATATTTAATTTATGCGAAATCATTAATCTTGTGTATCTGGAGTACCATTTCTCTGTTCGGTGTGAAACTTGGTATAGAGCATCCGCGCATCAAGAAACTTCAAAGGAATGACCAAACTGGGTATGCAACTCGTGATTGACTAGAAGTCTATCCCGGTTGACCGACCTTGACCCAATGTTTATAGGTCATATACTGTTTATTGTGATATGATATGAAAAAATAAAACTAGCCTTTCCAAATTAATACTATGTATACGTCAGGAGAAGGTCCAGAGGTGTCCTGAAGATAACCGACCTTGACCTATTTTATCGAGGTCAAATTGTAGTATTCGCTATATTTTTGTTGGGATTGAAGCTAGGGTCTCCAAATTCATAGTAGGTTTGCAACTCGTGATTGATTAGAAGTCTACCCCAGTTGACTGACCTTGACCCAATGTTTATAGGTCATATACTGTGTATTGTGATATGATATGAAAAGATAAAGCTAGGCTTTCCGTATTAATACTATGTATACATCAGGAGAAGGTCCAGAGGTGTGCTGGGGATGACCGACCTTGACCTATGTTATCGAGGTCAAATTTTAGTTCTCGCTATATTTTTTATAGCATTGAAACTAGGGTCTCCAAATTCACATTAGATATGCAACTCGTGATTGACTAGAAGTCTATCCCCGGTTGACCGACCTTGACCCAATGTTTATAGGTCATATACTGTTTATTGCGATATGATATGAAAAAATAAAGCTAGGCTTTCTAAATGTATACTATGTATACATCTGACGAAGGTCCAGAGGTGTGCTGAAGATGACCGACCTTGACCTATTTTATCGAGGTCAAATTTTAGTATTTGCTATATTTTTGATAGGATTGGAGCTAAGGTCTCCAAATTCACATTAGATATGCAACTCGTGATTGACTAGAAGTCTATCCCCGGTTGACCGACCTTGACCTATTTTTTATAGGCCATATACTGTTTATAGCGATATGATATGAAAAAATAAAGCTAGGCTTTCCAAATTAACACTATGTATACATCAGGCGAAGGTTCAGAGGTGTACTGAACATGACCGACCTTGACCTATTTTATCGAGGTCAAATTTTAGTATTTGCTATATTTTTTATAGGATTGAAGCTAGCGTCTCCAAATTCATAGTAGGTATGCAACTCGTGATTGATTAGAAGTCTACCCCGGTTGACCGACCTTGACCCAATGTGTATAGGTCATATACTGTTTATTGTCATATGATATGAAAAAATAAAGCTAGGCTTTCCAAATTAATACTATGTATACATCAGGCGAAGGTCCAGAGGTGTGCTGAAGATAACCGACCTTGACCTATGTTATCGAGGTCAAATTTTAGTATTTCCTATATTTTTTATAGCATTGAAGCTAGGGTCTCCAAATTCATAGTAGGTATGCAACTCGTGATTGATTAGAAGTCTACCCCGGTTGACTGACCTTGACCTATTTTTCAAGGTCATATACGGTTTATTATGGTCTAACATGAAGAAATATATATAGGCTTTCCAAATTAATAGTATGTATTCACCTGGTGAAGGACCAGAGGTGTACTGAAGATGACCGACCTTAACCTATGTTATCGAGGTCAAATTTTAGTATTTTCTATATTTTTTATAGCATTGAAGCTAGGGTCTCCAAATTCATAGTAGGTATGCAACTCGTGATTGATTAGAAGTCTACCCCGGTTGACTGACCTTGACCTATTTTCAAGGTCATATACGGTTTATTATGGTCTAACATGAAGAAATATATATAGGCTTTCCAAATTAATAGTATGTATTCACCTGGTGAAGGACCAGAGGTGTACTGAAGATGACCGACCTTAACCTATTTTATCAAGGTCAAATTCTAGTACCTGCTATATTTTTGTTAGGATTGAAGCTACATTATTATCACCTCAATATTTCAGAGAACAACATGGATTATTCACGTCTCGATTCCTTTACCCGTGTCGAAGATCTGAACGCTTGGGCCGAACGATATGGACTTTCCAACGACGATGCCGTCAACCTCCGACGAATTCAGCTCCTGGCGGATTCGCTCGGTCGTCTCGTCCCCAGTACAACGATCCAGTGCGATCTCTGCACCAAAACGTTCGCCAATAGGAGATACATGTTACAACATAAACGAAGGATACACCACGGTCATTCTCTATTATGTACCGTGTGCGATAAAACTTTCACCCGTCCGGATGCACTGAAAGAACACCAGCGTATCCATTCGAGGAAAAGACAAGCGGAACCAACCGACAATCAAGGGGGAAAATATTCTAGGAAAAACGGTAAGTCATTCATCGTTTAAAGGAACCATTCCGGTAATGTTATAACCAACTATATCATCTAACGTTCCTACGAAGAGAATTTACACCTAGTACATAACACAACACCGCGCCCCACTTACTAAATGTCGGTCATCAATCATATGTTTCGCCATTCTAAGCTACATATTTATATTGAACAGATCAACTTCCGGTGGCATCGTGTTCGTCGTCCGATGGTTCAGAACTTCCTCGAGGACAAACTGCAGGTAAATTACTTAACCGTATCAGAATAGAAGAGAAACTAATATGAAGAGACCACTCTCTGTTTAATAATATTACAGCACATATAAGGGGAAGTGGGAGGAGATGCCGATATACCGACAGGGTCACATGGCTTCGCAGTATAGTCTTCTGGTTAACCTATTTTAAGAATCTAACAATTCGTGACATGTGTTATATCTCAGGTACGCTTTTATTATACCTGTTCATGCGACAACTTGGTTAACATGACCACACGGCCACTATAATCGAGCATAATCCCATGATCTACCCGCCAAAGCGACTCGACAGTTCATCGCTGTATTCAATCTGAGCGTAAAGGCGAATTAACCCGACGGTTGAAAATATGTGTTTCCTTATATCTTCAGGTCAACCCGCTCGACTGGCCAACTGTAACTGGTGCGGAAGATTCAAGTGCCTGTTACCCGGAAAACAGTTCTGCGAGGAGTGCTCTAGCCGAGGTCGCGAGTGTTCCTCCTGCCATCGACCACTACCCGAACGATTTTATACCAGCCATCCGCAGCATTGCAACAGTTGCCACGGCAAACAGTCAGGAGGGGCGAAATCGTCGTCGTCCGCGCTGAACGGAACTCTGCACACCCACACTATTCAACCTACTGGAACGACCAGTTCAGATATTCTGCATTTTTTTAATAACAACGAACACGCGGTTCGTCAACTGCTGACGGCAACGTTAAACGAACAAAGGGGGATCAAGTGGTACGTCTCCCTACAACTCCGCCTCGCTCGAACGAATAATGATGGTGAGACCACCTACTCCGAACCCGTGTTCAGAAGTCTTAATTTCATTAGCACAAACCTATCCCAGCTCGAACAGCAGCTCGCCGAGTCCTTCCAGAAAATACATTCCAGCTTCCAGGAGTATCAGCGAGACGGAAGCCAGTGGAACTTGGACGAAATTATTCACCTTCAGGTGCACATCGCGCAATATGTACCCTTTCAAGGTAGCAGCTATATCCCCACGCCACAGTGTCTGCTTAAAAAGAAGGCAATTGTCAACCCGCAGAACACGGATCAGCTTTGCTTTCTCTGGTCAATTCTAGCGGCCTTACACCCCGTGAAGGATCACGCGTGTCACATTCGACATTATAAACCGTACTTGAACGAGTTAAACGTCGACGGAATAGATTTTCCTATCCCTCTATCTCAAATATCGAAGTTCGAAGCTCGTAACGGTATTTCCGTGAGCGTGTTCGGTTACGACAAAGGGGTTTTCCCCCTGCATATTAGCGAACAAAAGTTCGATAGACACGTCGATCTTTTACTCATCTCTAAAGACGAGAAGAGACATTTCTGCTTGATCAAGAACATGAGCCGATTGTTGGGGGATCGTACAAAACATGATGGCGCTCAATTCTACTGCAATTATTGTTTGCACGGGTTTTCTACTCGACATTTGTTAAACGATCACATTCCCTACTGCTCTCGACACGGCCCGCAGCGAATCAGACTCCCCGAAACCCCAGAAGAGCAGTGGTTGGAATTCAAAAATATTAAGAAACAGTTACGCGTTCCGTTCATCATTTACGCCGATTTCGAATGTTTTACCCGTAAAATTCATTCCGAATCCGGGGCTACCACCAAATACGAGCGACACGAACCGTCCGGGTTTTGTTATACCGTAGTGAGTACAATGCCCGAGCACAGTAAGCCCGCTGTGGTATATAGGGGCCCCGATGTCGTAGAAACTTTCCTGGAAAAACTCGTAGAAGAAGATAAACGAATCTGCGGTATATTAGAGTGTGTCAAACCTATGCAGATAACCCGGGAGGAGGAAAAAGCCTTTAAAACGGCGACGCATTGTCATATTTGCGACAAGGAACTAGGCGCTGACAGAGTACGCGACCATTGTCACTTGACGGGGAAATACAGGGGTCCCGCTCACAATCAGTGCAACCTACAGTATAGATTCAGAAGGTCTACCAAGCGGGAAAAGCGCCAGTTTTTTATACCCGTCGTTTTGCATAACACTAAGGGTTATGACGGTCATCTCATCTGTAGCGTTATGGGAAAATTCAAGGGCCTGAAAATAACGTGTATCCCGAATAACATGCAGAAATACATCTCCTTCTCTCTGGGTAATTTAAGGTTCCTCGATTCCCTACAGTTCCTCAATGCCTCCCTCGAAACTCTAGTCGACAACATGTCTAAGGAAGGTACTGAAAAATTTCACCAGCTCGGGCAACATTTCCCGAACCCTAACCAACAGCGTAAAATGTTGAGAAAGGGTGTCTACCCCTACGGCTATATGTCAACCGAAGGTAAATTTTCGGAACGCCAACTCCCTCCCAAAGAAGCGTTTTACAACCACCTCCGCGAAGAGCCTATTTCCGACCAAGACTATGCCCACGCGCAGTCGGTATGGTCGGAGTTCGGAATTCTAACCCTAGGGCATTACCACGACCTCTACCTAAAATCCGATGTCCTGCTACTAGCCGATGTATTCGAAAACTTTCGCGACATTTGCATGAACTACTATCATCTCGACCCGGCTCACTATTATACCTCACCCGGTCTGTCATGGGACGCCATGATGAAAATGACCGGTGCGCGTCTACAATTGCTAGACGATATAGATATGCACCTAATGATAGAACGGGGTATCCGCGGAGGTATTTCAATGATATCCAATAAGCATAGTAAGGCGAACAATCCGAACATGGTCGACTACAATGCCGACTCGCCCAGGAAGTACATTATTTATCTAGACGCCAACAACCAATACGCGTGGGCGATGTCGCAGCCTTTACCCCTACGAGAATTCGCGTGGATGACCGACGAACAAATCCAATCGCTGGACGTGACCGAGATAGGGAAAATTGAAGACGATGCCGAAACGGGTTATATTTTGGAAGTCGACTTACAATATCCCTCGTCACTTCACGAGACGCATAGCGACTATCCTCTCTGTCCCGAACGAATGACGGTGACCGATGACATGCTCTCGCCTCATTCTCTCGAACTGAAGAAAGAGCTAAACATTAAAGGCAAATCCGCGGAAAAACTCGTCCCCAACCTTCGCGACAAAGCGAATTATGTGATACACTACCGCGATTTGAAGTTCTACCTGCGACAGGGGATGGTTTTGACTCGTATCCATCGCGGGATAGAGTTCACGCAGTCGACATGGCTACAGCCGTACATCGCGTTCAACACGGACAAACGTAAGGCCGCTAAGAATGACTTCGAGAAGGACTTTTTTAAACTGATGAACAACTCTATATTCGGGAAAACGATGGAGAATCTTAGGAAACGTACCCGGATAGAGCTCGTCAACTCAAAACGGAGACTTCAGAGGATGGTCGCCAAACCCTCTTTCAGGCTTTCAAAATTTTTAACGAGGATTTAGCCGGCGTCAATCTAAAAATTTTTTTATTATTTTTGAACACACCCACCTACGCCGGCTTCGCTATTCTAGACCTCTCGAAGCTACTTATGTACGACTTCCACTATAACGAAATGA